>JAAAKG020171751.1:0-27354 GCA_010014905.2 Druon quercuslanigerum
GTAATTATTAAGGATTTTTTCTCATATCCGCCACATCGGAACTAATTCTGTAATTCCTCAAGTACAAATTTTTTCCGCGCAGGATGATGCGGGTCTGCATTTTGTAACTTGTGAAATTTTAGTGAATAATTACAATTTGAATCAATTTCCTAAACCTGGATATAATTTAGAGTAACTATTCCCGGCTCAAATCTGGGTCCACAGGTAGATTTGTTTCTAGTTAATATATCAATTACGCAGCCACTCAAGTTTAAACTCAGAGTACATCAGAGTATCCTATAATTAAATCCAAATATTACGAGCGAAAAAATGCAATAATAATGTAATAAAATTAATCAGTGTTTTATATAATTACTTTTAAAAAATGATTAATCACTAAGGAAAATATCGTGTCATAAGCAAACCCTCCCTAGGGAAGAACCGTGGCTTGGCGGAATTCCCCGGAGCCTATATAGTATACACGAAAATTTGAGCGCTATCATAAACTAAAATCATTACTGCTCCTAAGTTATTTAATATTTCGATCGTAAACTTTAAAAAAAACTTTATCATATACTTTTCTCTAAATTTTTGTCGCGAGAAGTATTTGTCTACTCAAGATGCCCTCGATAAACGAAAGTGATAAACATTTTCATATTTTGATTGCTCTATGAGTATAAGCATACCAATGAATTAAATAATATTTTCCAAAAAAAGTAGGTTTTTACTTTAATCTAAGAACTAAAAAAGCTAAAACTTGTTTTCTAAGTAAAAATTATGCATTATTTTGTTCAAAAGACTCCAGGCTTCAATTGGGAATTAATTAACTCATTTATTGATTATTGGTACATTTTACATTTACACTTTGTTTCTGTTTATAAAAATTTACATGATTAAAATTGAATCCTTTTTGTTTGCCCTTAATAAAGAAATCCAATATTGAAAAATAATAAATACAGAGAGTTGAAAAGTATAAATTCCCTCATCAAAGGCTTTGAGGTGGAAAATGAAAATACTATACATGTTTCTCTGGCTCGAAGCTCGACTCTGAAAACAAACAGAACCATTTATATTCTTTGAGCGTGGTCCTGACATTCTCTAGGCAGCGTAACGAGACGCAAAGCGTAAATACGCTACCGTATCGATAACGGGTATTAAACTCCACGTAAATTGAAAATCTGTGTTGCCCGGAGCCTGGACAGTTAACGAATTCCAAAAGAAGTCAAATTGACTTCGCACATACGATTGGGATTACGATAACGTGCTCGGGAAAAAGCTTCAAGCATCGTTCCATTTGAAAAAACTTTTTTAATTGACCTTTTATGCAAAACAGAGATTTTATGCAAAAATTTTCTTCGAATTTTCACACATATCGTCCCCAAAGTTTTTCCAATCCACAAAAAAGTAAAACCGTTTTTTTTACATTTAGTTGTTTCGCAAGACCCTTGCAGTTTCACACGTTTTTCCAATAAAAATAGGTTTTTGCAAATTAATTTTTAAATTTATTATTCTATATTTTTGATGATTATAATTTTGTTACGGATTTTTTTAAACACAAATTGGTTTTTATACATAAAGTTTAAAAAAATTATAATTAGATGTTCAAATTTTCAACTTCTTTTTAACATTTTAGCTATGACGAGGCAATAATCAATTAAATTTAACAGAAATAATAATTTAAACCATTTACAATTATTTAAAACAATAATCTCTTGCAACGATGAAAGGAAGCTGTAGTTTTTTCCAATTTGCCACTTTTTGTCCTCTTATCAATTATTGTAAACTAACATTTAATGAAATTTGAGAAATGTAATTGTTTAAACAAATCATTATTCTTTATAATTATCTTCTGTTAGAATAATCGTTACTCAAAGTTACAAAAAATAATTCTTTAAACAATTTGTTGATACTTATAGCTATCTTCACTTAAAATAATTCTAGAAAGTGACGTTTTTCCTCCATTTTTTTACATTCTTTCAACTTTCTAGTTAGAATGTGTTAATAAATAATGGAATCTAACAAACATAATTGTTTACACCAATTTTTATTTTCTATAACTATCTTCTCTCACAGTAATTCTAGAAAGATTTTTGTCTTTTCTTAAATTTTCCACTTTTTGTCCACTTTTGAATTACTTTAAGGTATCAATTAATTTAAGTCAACAAAAATAACAGTTTAGACAATTTCTTTATTACGTTTAGTTATATTCTCTTTGTTTAGTATTAGAACTTAGCGTTTTTCTCAATTTCCATACTTTTTTTAGTTTTTTACTTAGAGTCAGGCAGTTAGTGATGAAGGTTAATAAAGTATTTGCTTAATTAAAAAAAAAATAATAATAATAAAAAGTGGAATTTTTTATGCTGAAATAAAAACATAAAAATTATTTATATACCTCTTATTTTGCAGTAGGCTTTTTAGGCCAAATAAAGTTCTAAAAACATACTATGTTCCAAAGACGTTTTTAGGACGTGTTTGAAAAATTAGACGCTTTTTGGACGTTTTTCGGACTGACTTGGAACGTTTTTATGTACCTTCTAAAAATGTCTTTAAATTTCGTGCACGCTGGGGATTGAGACTGCAAAAATTATGCATGATCGGGTGGAGGGTGGGGGTTAGTAAAAATTACGAACACTAACAAAAGAGGTGTACGTGGTTTAAAATGTCCGAAAAAAGCTTTACGTAGTGGAGATATGATGAATACTTTTACACAATAATATTTACAAATTATAAAATAATACTTTCTCATATTTTCAATGAAATTTTCATTTAAGTAATTGTAATATTTTCGAATTGTTTACGAGTTCCATACCCTTCATTCCAAGCAGGCATTTTTTTAAATTAACTTTATAATATTTTTAATTTTGATGAAATTCTAAAAGGTTTCTAAAACGAAACATTAATTAGTCTGCTCGCCTCTAAAAGACTTGAATCTCAGTTGATGTAATTAATTTTCCGACGATATGAAGGAGAACTGATGAAAGCTTTTCTAACGATTAATCGTTCGCGTTTTATTAAAAACAAGCTTTTTGCATATCGTCCTTTGTCAAGTCTTATCCATCCTATTTTTATAGGGCGAATATTTTCCTAAACTGTGATTCCCAATTCTCTTTGAATAGAAAAATAAAAAATTAAAATTTCCTATTTCTTCAAAAAAATGTATGTACACAAAATTATAAACCATCAAATCCAACCACACATTTTTTTAATTTAGGATCACTTTAAAACTTGATTTTCACATTAAAAAAGGTTCAATATAGCATCATAATAATTTTGCATCGAAATCGCTTGTACCTCGCTACGGAAAATATGATGTAGTTTCCTCGTATCGATAAAAACAAAAATTTGTTACCGTGGAAAAATTGGTTTACATCGTTTTAATTGAGTTAATTTTCACATTTTTCCAATGAAATTTAGGCACCATATATTTTTGAACTAAAAAAAGGAAATGTTTCTTAGGAATTTATAGATTTAAATATTTGTGGGACTTTTTCATCATTTTAAAAATAAAACTGCACTCTGGATCCATGTCCACGTCTGACCATATTGTTCCGTTATCACTAAATCATCAAACACAGAAATAGTGGGCATAAATGTTGACTGTTATTGTCAGACTTTGATCTTACTAATACCAGAATTGTTAATCATATTGTTTTTAATGTTCCATATTTGCTAGATTGTGAAGCTTCATATTCGAAACGTTTTTTTACGGGAAATTTTGATAAATTAAGGATAAAGAGAGTTATTATAATTGTTTTATTTTGTCTCGCGATCTCTTTTCTTGACCTTTCTTTTCTTCCCCTTTCCTATCCTATCTATTCTGTCATGTAAGGAGTGAGGAGTAAAGAGTGATGAGTGATGAGTGATGATTCGTGAGTGATGAGTGATGTGCGGCGATTGAGAGCTCTTTTGAATTCAATATACATATAATAAATTTCCCATCTCACATCATAAATCTTCATATCATATAAAAACCGAAATATTGAAATGAGGGAAAACTCTGGTACCCTAGTCTCTGGTGACGAGTAGCGAGGAACAAATATAAAGTCATGTAGTCAGCTTTACCCGGGAGATTGAGTAAATCCGTAACATTGGGAAACTGTCGCTCCACGCACATGACTTGCACACCCTCCGGGAATAAAAACTCGGGGCAACTCGGTCGTACACCAATTAATTTCTTTCGTCGAATCGAGCGATACGCTACAGGCGAAAGGGGTGGTTGGGTTGTTTGGGGGTGGCGACGGAGCAGAGGTGGAAGATGAAAAAGTCGGTGGAAAGCTGAATCAAATCATCATTTCCGCTTGCACGGCTAGCTTGCGCAGCTGTTCATTTCACGTAACAATGATTCCAAAATACGCGCGAACGAACAGTCGCTGACCCATTTACGATTTCAAACTGAATTCCCGATTACCTTGACTATGTAGGGAGTGTTACGAAAGGTCAATGTCCAGATTTTATTGAAAAAATAATACAGATTTAAAGGTGCACCGATTTGGGATCTTAGATTCCTGGGGAAAAATTTAGTTTAAAAATAAGGAAAAATGAATACTTCGCTTTCCATTCTTAATGGCCCGAAAACGAGAAGAAGCATCTTCTTAAGGCTTTCTTCTTGAGATGAAGTAATGCATTGGATCATCATAATTCAGTTTTCAACTTTTTATATTTTCTAGGCATCGTTTAGCTTCAACGGCTTTTAATTTTATTTGTAAGGAGATTACAGCTCACTTTAGTGCAATTTGTTTCTATTCTTTAACAATAATCCGATTATATTTAATTATTGAATTTATCATTTTTAAATGCATGGTTATTATGGCATTTTCATTTATAGTTAAATTCTATTTCTTTTCTTAAATAACAAACAAAATTATATCTTTCTCAGTTTATTGATTTTTTTCAGAATACAGACTTTAGAGATTGGAAACTTCTGAACTAAACTTCTTCGTCTTGTACGGCCTCGGCATTAAAAACTTTCGTACTTTTTATTATTAGCAACAATAGATCATTATATAATTATATCATAGTATTATATAAATTGCTGTTTGAGAAATTTTATGTGGTTTCAGATAAATTTAAAACGCTTAAATAACGTCTTTTAAACTGTACGTCCAAGAAACGTTTTTAGGACGTTCCAATTCTGTTATTAAATCTCGGGCCCACTGGGTAATCAAATGAATAATAGTAAGTTGATCAAGCGCGGAGTGAAAAGTGTTGAAAATTTGAAAAGTTGTAGACATTCTGCACTTAAACCTTAGATAAACAAATCGATTGAAAAAATAAAGTACTAAATTTGTTTTATGTTGACCAACAGACGCTCCGGAAACTCGTTTAGAGGGAGTTCCATTCGGTCAACTGGAAGAGGGTCGAGACCAACTGGAAATCAGATGTTTGGCTGACGCCAATCCTCCAGCTTCTATACTTTGGAAACGTACGAAAGGGCAAACCTTACCGGAAGTTGCTGGCATCGGCGAGGCCCTTTCCTTTTCTCCGATATACAGAGATCACGCTGCTGTTTATATTTGCGAAGCCTCTAACACCGAAGGAGAAAGCAGTCCCGTCTCAGTTCAAATATCCGTCAATTGTGAGTAAACAAAAATCATTCTATTTCGAACTTTTTTACAATCATGAAGTTACCTATGTCTATATGAATTGCACACTCTTTTAATCAATTATAAACAAACTAAGCATCCAACTGAAAACCCGAAAACACTTTCTGATTCCACTCGTAAATATCTAGATGTGCCTCTTTTAAAAACAATTTTTTTAAGAAGTAGAGAAGAGTGGCTATTCTTGGTTCAAGCAATTGTCAAAGTATTATGATGCCTAAAACCTATTGTGATATTCCTTTTTTTATTTTAAACCCGCGGCAATTGTGATACAAAGGATCTTGTACAGTTGATTTTATAAAATGAACATTTCTATGGAACATTACAAAGTTATTTTTTATGGAACTACAAGAAAAAAATGTTCAGAATAGTCGATTTATGTAAGAATGTCATAAAATAATTAATTTAGTACTCAGTTTACGTTCCATAAGCGATTAAAAACTAGAATGTGATGCTACTAGACTTTTCAAGTGTTATAGTCTATATAAAACGATATGCGATTTGTAAAATGGGTCTTAAGTTTTACTAAATAATTACAACCCGGTGGGCACAAGCGTTATAGAGCATGAAACGTTTTCACAACATTATTTGGTCTGACTTAGGACAGTTTTTAAAACGTTCAAATAACGTCTTTTGACCTGTACGTCCAAGAAACGTCTTTAGGACAATTTCGTGTCCATTGGGAATCTAGCTGTTATTATTATTAAATACTTGTTATGCGAAAATTGCTCCACCCGCTGTTTCCTGTCCGGTGTTGACCAAGTTCCGCTAATAAGAAAATTATTTATATTTATTTATCAATACGACTGTGAACAATCTGCGTCATCAGATGTTCTAGTTGATAACACAGTAATATTTATCTGAAGCATGAATACTTCTTCGGACCACCAATTCTGTGTAAAAACTTAGTAACCTAGTGGGAACAAGCGTTAAAGAACATCACATTAGAAAGGCTAAAAACTTCCTAAGTCAATCCAAATAATGTTCCATAAACATACAATGTTCCAGGGACGTTTTAAAGGCGTATTTCGAGCATAAAACGTTTTTAGAACATTATTTGGTCTGACTTAGAACAGTTTTTTACACTTCAAATAACGTCTTGTAAATTGTACGTCCAAGAAACGTTTTTAGGACGTACCAATTATGTTCTTAAATTTCGTGCCCACTGGGAAATCACGAAATATGGTAGCTCAAAACTTTTGGACGCAGTGTGTTCGATTATATTTTATTCATCCCTAAAATTTAAAAAAATTGCTCAGTGGCCACTGTTTAATTTCAATTGTTATGAACAAATATATTAATTGCACACCAACTTTGAATATTTAATAAAAATCAACATTTAAACACATCTAAGAGACTTTATTTTATTTTTTAATCATTACTCAGTGGGTCCGAAATTTAAGAACGTAATTGGAATGTCCTAAAAACGTTTCTTTCACGTACAATTTAAAAGACGTTATTTAAGCGTTTTAAAAACTGTCCTCAGTCAGACCAAATAATGTTCTTAAAACGTTTCATGTTCAAAATACGTCTTTAAAACGTCTCTGGACGTTCAACGCTTGTGCCCACTGGGTATTTTAACAAATAAAATATAATTCACATATTGTTAATTTTCCACAACACTAGGTGGGCAGTTAATATATTTGTTTATAAAATTTTCAGAACCTTAAAAAATAATTTCAAAGGTGTTATCAGTTGTTTTATCGAAAGCTTAGTTTGTTTATAAATAATTAAAAATGTTTGAAATAAATTATTGGGGCGACGTACATGTACGATTATGTTGAATGTCATAATTCTGGAAATTCTTGTCAAAACTTTTTAAAACCTTTTAATTTTGCAGAATGCTAAAAAATTATGTAATTCTTTAAAAATGGATTACAAAAAAGCGAATTTATATATATATATATATATATATATATATATTTCTGAAACAAATACAATATTGGTGCTTGCAATTTTCCGATCAAACCCTATATTTGTTTATAATGTTTTGTAAAGTTTGAAATTATTAAAAAATCATTATATTGTTTTAAAAAATAGATAAAAAAGGCGCATTGATATATTACGGAGACGAATCCAGAGGCGTGTTCGGCTTTTCGATCGGCTGGTTTGTTTATTTATCAAACAAATAAATGAATAAATAATAAATATCGCTTCTTTTCTTTAAAATTCACTAAAAAGAAAACTAATCTGACTTCTGATTAATTATGTATAGTTAATTCAGCTAGGTAATTTTAATTGCTTTTAATATCTTTGAGGTCTAATGTATTTTTTTAATACCAACGAAATAAATTGAATTAGCTTCAATTCTCTTCAATTAGGTCGAAATCCTTTTGAAATTATCTAAATTTAGTATAATTCGCCAAAAATTGAATAGAATTGACATACATTTAGAAGATTATACAAATTTTACTTTGGAATAATGTTTAAATTACTTTGATTTGTATTAAACTAAATATAATCCACTTGAATTCCTTCCGTTTTTGTAAATAACATTGAATTTTATTGAGGACATTTGTGGGGAAACCCCCAATTGGCTTGTGGCCCATTTTTGCACTAATGGCATCAATTCAAATCACTTACTTTGAAATGCATTTAATTATTCATGAATTTATTTACATTCTCTTAAATTCTGTTAACATTGTTGGAAATTAAATACACGCCTGTTTTTTGAGCTGTTGCTAAAATTCCATAAATTTTATCATTTTAACATGACATTGTTTTCATAATAATAAAAAGGTAATAGACTGTTGTCTGATAAGCATAAGTGCAAGACAAATGTCAATTTTATAAAAATATATCACAAATAACGTAAAACTTCGATGTTTTCGAAAAATGGTAGTAACTCAGGAAGTAATTTTTTAGAGTTTTTGGGCTCATTTTAAATATAGTATTAGTATTTTCAGTATTAGTATTAGTATTATTAGTAGTAGTAGTAGTATACATACTTAGTATTTTTCTAAAACGTTAAGATATGTATACAATTTTTATTCGAGATTTTGGCCTAAGTTCAGAAGAAAGTCGCAAAATTTCAAAAATGTTTAAATACAAATATTTTGGAAAATTCATTAATTACCATATTACAATATATTTTTGTAATATTCATGAACAATTAATTGTTTTCCATTTTTTAAATCATTTGGTGAGTATAATCATTACTTGAAATTTTGCGACTTTTTTGCACCAAATTTGGCCGTAGGGTAGATTCTAAGCAAACAATTCCAAAAATATCTTCATAATTCGTGACATTATGAGCAAAAAAATTTGAGGTAATATTATAATAATTAGGTCACTTTAGCAACATGTCAGAAAATAGGTATATAGATTATTTCTACCGGAACTTTACCTTGAATTTCGTTGGGTTCAATTAAATTCCCTTAAGTTTAAATTAGTTCCTTTTTTTCCATTTAATGCCTTTGAAATTAGTCTAAGTTGCTTAAATTCGATTAGATTCGTCCAGAATGTAGTAGAATTGAATTGAATTTCATTAAATTTCTTTCAATTACATTTAATTTACTTAAATTGCCTTGAGGTATTATGCATGTACTTGAAATCTCTTTAATTTCTTTTAATTAGTGAAATTCAATACACTTGAATTCTCCTTAAACTATTTATGTAAAATAAATTGAGTCATTCACATACCTTAAATTCAGCTGCATTCTGTTAATAATTTCCATTTAATTCCTTAAAATTCTTTTTAATTCACTTTATTCAACTTACATTCTCTTGAGTTCTCATAAATGACATTGAATTTTGTGAAATTCAATCGAATTTACTTTAAACTTAATAAAGTTCCTTGAATTAACTTAAATTCAGTCAAATTAAAAGAGAATTCAGTAGATTTTCTGAATTCCTATTGATATCAACATTTACCATAGATGTATTGATTTTTTCTCTAAAGTCACATTTTTCTAATGGTCATAATTCTTAAAAATGTTTTAAAAAATTGAGTGTGTCGTCAATTTACTTTACCTTATTCTTATAGTCTAGATAATTTATAACACCGTAAAAAATGGTTTAGGGTGATCGTAACTGTAAAGCATTACTTTTGAGTAGCGACGTACCGGCTGACAAAACTTAAATAATTACTCAGGTAAAATATTACAATATGTTTTCGCATCTAAAATAAATCCGTGATTTAAATAAGAAAATGATATTTTTTCATCCATTATTACAGATTTTTATATTTAATATCGAAATGAACCTGAAATTGAAAATGTTACTTTTTGCCGAAAATGATGCAAATTTACCTTTGATAGGAAATTAATGATTTACTTCAAAAATCCTATTCGTCGAACATTTATATTTGTTATAGTTTCAAATGTAACTTTTATTTGTTATGTAATTCTGATTAACGTTGAAATTCATGCTCAGCTTGTTCAATCATAGAATTTGCTTTCAACTGCATTGACGTATTGAGCAATGTGTATATTTTGGAAACAGAAATTTTGAGTTGAGTAGAGAGCATTCAATCAACAGTGGAAGTTTGAGTGATTGGTAGCCCTGTTCCTGGCAATCGAGTGAAATGCACGTGATTTACACAAGGGATAAAGCAATCAGTTTCATTTTCATCCATAGATCCACCAAGGATAAGTTCAGTTGGACCTGATAGAAGGAAGACAGCTTTATTGTATACAGCCGCTTCTTTTGAGTGTCATGCTGATGCTATGCCACCTGCTGATTACAGGTAATCTACCTTGTTATTAAGTATATATAAAAAATATGAAATTTAAAAAAACTTTTAAACACAAATAAGTTTTCGCTCAAGAACAATTACTTTTCAATACAGAGATATGATTTTTAATTTTTTTAATTATACACATACACTTTCTTTCACTTTGTGCTATACATTAATGATCTGATTTTGTGCTAAAAAGGTTCGCTTGATAAATTAAAAATATTGAAACTCGTACTTTAGAAAAAAAATCGACAATTAAAGATTGTTTAGTTTGTAGTTACTTATAACCAACAAGAAGAAGTTCCCAGGTGTCCACTTCCGATTTTATGCATTTTGAAATATATTATAATGCATCATAAATTACGGAATATGTATTTCGTTATAGCTGTAAAACCTCATATTGAGGACGTGAAATAATAATATTATGATATTATGATAAGATTCGTTGTGAGATACATTGCATGGTATAAAAATAAGAAATACTCATTTCATTATAGTTTCCATTCTCATATTGAAGGGCTGAAATCAACCCCTGAAGCTTTAATTGGATTACATTGTTCTCAAGACGGCAAAATATCTGTCCACTTATTTCTTGTAAAAAACAACATATTTAAGAGGCGAATGATTCTGTGACTTAAAGTTGCACTGTCTAACTGATTTTAAATGGATTCAGTTTTCTTTAAACTACTTAAATTTTATAAATAAAGGGATAGTTTACTCTATAAGGGTTGTATTACTGACAAATATGTATTGCCACAACATGCTTCAGAATAATTTGAATTTTCATTAAGCAACATTCAAATCAAATGCATCGTTCTATCTAAATTTAGTTTTCTTATGTATTTCAATATGAGTTTTATGAGACTGAAAACAGTAATGAAATGAGTATTTCTTATTTTTTATTATTTACAAAATATCTCCGCACAAATAAAATCAGAGATGGATATCTTGGAATCTTTTCTTATAATGTAAATGGTTTTCATAATAACTGAATCTTCTATTTATTTTTTGTTTCAGATGGGCTCAAATTTTTTCCGATGGGCGGCTGCCTGTAGAATGTGGAACAGGTCAGCGTTTAGTTTTAACAAACGTAACATACGACCAACAAGGGCAATACATCTGTTTGGCGGCAAATAAAATCAATGGGAACATCAGAGAAGTTCAAAGTGATCCTGTTTCTCTACAAGTCGTTGGTGCACCAAAGGTAAGAATTTTCAACTTTTACCAAATATTCAAAACCCTGAAGAAACTTTTTTTAAAAATTATTTCACTTCATTCTGTGTAATTTAGATTCGAATTTCAATTTTTAAATTAACAGGGTTGCTACAGGTCAGCTGGTCAGGGAATTCCAGAAAGTCGGGGAAATTTAGGGAATCTTTCGGAAAATCTGAAACTGTCAGAAAAATTTTTATGAGAAAAGACTCCATGTAAAATACATATAGATTTGATAAAACTAAAAAATTAAGATATAAATCAATTTAGTGAATTTAATAAACGTGGGATGCTAATGGAATTATATGTTGGGAAATGTGCTAATAACAAGTAAATCTTACAAAATAATAATTTTTTTGGTTGAGAATTAATCTTGTGGTTACAATTTTTATCATTTTGTTGAAAATTTTACAATTTGGTTTGAAGATAATTTTTTTTCTTTCAAAATTCAAGTGTCTTATTAAAAATTCGCCTTTTTCTATGAAAATTCAACAATTTTTTGTAAAAAATTCAACTGTTTTATTCAAACTTAAGTTTTTTGTTGAAAAATAAAAATTATTCTATTTCGGTTGAGGATTGAAATACATATTTTGTTTAAAAGATACGTTTTTTTGTTTGAGTTAGGCTGCTTTTTATTGAAAATTACAATATTTTATGGTAGGAATATCAACTATTACACTTTTTGTTCAGAATTAATTTTTTTAAAGATATATCTCTTCGGTTGACAATTTAATTCTTTTTTTTTCAAACGGTCTTTTTATTGAAAATTAATTTTTTTAACTGGAAATTTATTTATTCCACTTTTGGTTCAAAACTGATCCTTTAGTTGAAATCTCAACTATTTTGTTAAAAATGTATGTATTTTGTTGAAAATTTTTTTGGTTTTAGTAGAAATTACGCATATATATATGGATTTACTACTTTTTTTTAAGTGCAAAATTTTTCTTACATTAGATCTTCCGAAATCCCTCTCCCCTCCATATAGTATTACGTAATTTGTGGATGACCCCTTTAAAAATTCTAAATAACAGGTGAAGATTGTCACGGCATAACCACGTGAGTGCAATTTTTTAAACACGTTTTATTGTCTTATAAATTCTCTAAAATTCTATCAGTCATTGTGGTAAAAGAATATATTCAAATTCGTACCGGAAGTCGGTTTTCGTCACAATAAACTCTGATCAATCATACGAACTTTTAAATCTTTTATTTGATTACATTCTGTTGTTGTGCTTAATAGTTACAAAATACAAAGAAACTAAATAGTCTCTTATAAGAATAACACTTTATTATTGTCAAATCCATTTTTTTAAGAAACGATTTTTTCAATTTTATTTTTCACTTTGCAGCCTTCCATTTGTTTTATAATGCATTAATAATGTTCCAGACATATTTTTTATGTCAATTGGGATTAAAATTTTTTAATGAATGGACTTAGACGGTTTTGACAGCAGTCGGCTTTTGATCATCTGTATCTCGAAAAATATTAGCTTTTTAATTTTTTTATTGGGATCTCTAGCTTTTCACTAAATCGAGAATGCAATTTTTAGTGGCGAATCCAGAACAAATCTTGGGGAGGGGTGCAACGAAAATCAGAAAGCATTTATAAATAGTATGAAAAATTTACCAGTGCTGAAGTTCTTGGGGGGGGGGGTCTTTACCCCTTCCCCCTAGATCCGCAACTGGTACTTTTCCTTTTTTTTAATTGGATTTTTTCTTTCCTCTGCTAAATTTGTCCCGACGGACTTACATTTTGCCACGAAACCCTTCAACTATTGTCACTAAAAGTATTTAGGATAAATTTAGAATCAGAAATTTGTTTTGCATTACATTATTGGTCACCAAGGTGTAAGATTCTTTTTATACCTGATAGAAAAATTTATACCTATCTGGAGAATATCAAGAAAAGTCAGCGAATTTCGAAATTGAGATTTTGTAGCAACCCTGATTAAGGCTCTTAAAAAGAAAATAAAAATCAAATAATACTGACTGAAATTCAAATGCCAAATAAATACAATACAATACAACTATGCTATGGAATACGTGAAAATAGAGTCATTCTGCATGCATCTCCTGTTTCATCGCGTCGAGTTAAAATTAGTGAAAAGCGTATAAAGCAACATGAAACTCTGGTGCTGACATTGTAATCGGTAAATCAGTTTGACGCAATATTAGTTATGTGTTTGCAGGTAATGAAACCGGCGAGCACAGAGAAGTTTCTTGTTTCGACGACGGAAGGGAGCCCAGCTCGTCTGGAAATCACACTCTGCTCTAATCCCAGGCCGCGACTCGTCGCCTGGGAATGGGGAAGCACCAGACTCCACGCTGGTTAGACCTCAATCCAGTATTCCAGTTTGGTTTTCAATTTTCATTTTTGTACGTTTAGTACACTTGGGAGTTTTCGTTTTTTTAACATTATTTTCTCCCCTTCCAGTAGTTTTATTATTGTCAAAGTTTATTTTACTTCGTTTAACCACAAGGGAATCACACAACTGCTGTTGAGTATCAGGGCACCCACATTTCAACATTTGTTTGTTTCTGTTTCTTAAATATCTCAGAGTGGATTTTTTATTAAAATATAAATTTCTTCTGCAAGGAATTTAATGATATTGCAGAATTCCTAGTCTAAAAAATTTCCAATAAAATTCGTCTGGGGGTTCTACTTTTTTTTTAATTACGTACACTCCAGTTTGAAATTCAGCAATTTAAAAAATTATTTTTAAAAACTGATTTGAATATACTGACTGTATATTGCGACCTAGTTTGGAAGAGATACTAAAATTTACTTGATAGAAAAATGATTTCGGTTAAAATTGTTTATTTAACAATAGTTACTTATTAGATTTTTAAATTTCTTTTTGACTTTTAGACTTTTAGTATCTCTTTTCTCCCTTTTTAAAAAAATTCCTCTTTTTCCCCTGTAAGAAACTTCCTTTTTCTCACTTTTTCGATAAACTGCGAACTGCGTTAGTAGAAACCAGTAGGAAAAGCTAATTATTTTTGGTTAAAAGTTAATTCTGCGTGGTTATTGAAAAGTCTACTATTATATTTTTAGTCCTAAATTCATCTGTATGGGTCAAAAATTTTATTATTTGGTTGAATATTTAATTATTTTGTTAAAAATTCAACTGTTGTGTTTAAAGTTCTTTCTTTCTTATTTGAAAATTCAACTATTTTGATAGAAAATACACCGTCTTTGGTAGAAAAGTCTTATTTTTTGGTCTAAAATCAACTTTTTTGTTAGAAATACAACTATCAGGTTTTTGGTTGAAGTTTAATCCTTTTTGTTTGAAAATTCAATGAAATGATTAAAAATTCATCTTTGCATGATGAAAATTAAACCATTCGTTTAAAAATGTAACTACTGTGAAACTCTTCAATAGCGCCGATTTTTGGCCTGACTGTGGGTGGGAATGAACTGATTATAGCCCGCTCTGCTTTTTTTTGTTCACTTCTGAGTGCTTGCCTGGGCAATTGATCTGTTTTCGAAAAAATTCATCTTTTTGGCTTCCAACCTTTATACAAAGTATTATGGAACTATTCTTCTTTTTTGTATGAAAACTCTAACATTATATTTTTGTTTAGAATTCATCCCATTTAATTTAAATTCTATCATTTTGTTAAAAATTTACCTACTTTATAATTTATTTATTTTTTATTTTATGTATAAAGTTAACATATATGACTTGACTTTATAGCATGAAAACTCAACTTTTTTAATGAACATTTGCTTTTTAATCGTCAACTATGATACTTTTCGTTTAGAATTCATATTTTTTGAGAAAAATTCAACTTTATTTGTTAAATGTTAATCTGTTTTGGTTAAATATTCAACTATTTTATAGAAAATTCGTCGTTTTTGGTTGAATTTAACTGTTTTAGTTTTAAAATTAAAACCTTTTTTGGTTGAAGTATTAGCTATTATCATACTCGCTTGGGGGTTTTTTAAAATTTAAATCTATTGGTTGAAAGGTGCATTACTTGTTTAAAAGTTGATGTATTTTGTGGAAAATTCGTCTTTGACGGTTGAATTCAACTGTTTTTTATTTAAAACTAAAGTAATTTCTAGTTGAAAGGTGAAATATTACATTTTTCGTTGAGAACTCATCGTTTTTGGATTGAACGTTTATCTTTTTTTTTGTAGAAAAGTCATTTTTATTTGTTGACAAGGAACTTTTTTATTGAAAATTAAACTTTTCTAGTTTAAGATTCAACTAATTTCTAAATTTACTTTTCTTTAAAGAATACGTATCCTATTTTTGATGTTAAATATCATCAGCCTAATTTAAAACTATTTTAAATAAAGAAAAATCAAAACTTTACATCAAAAAATAAAAATTAATTCTTGCATTTTCCATCTTTAAACGTTCTCTCTTCTGGATCTAAAACAAAATTTCAATAAGATGGGGACTTTCTGAAAGTAACGTCTTTTTATATGCTTGCAAGGAAAAAACAGAAAGAAAATTTTAAGTTCAGAAGCTTTACAAATAATTGAATAAAATTGAAAGCATTCAAGAATGTCAATTTAATTTGCAGATTAGAGGAAATTTTATATTGAAAAATTGTACATAGAAAGTCTTGTTAAGTCAGAATTAAAATTTTCAGGAGAAGTATTGGAACCTCGACATCGAGCTTTCGACTTGAAACCTCTGCCTTCAGATGACTGTTATTTAGCAATTTTAGAACTAATAACTACCATCAGAGAAGATCAAAGACTGTACCACGTTATTGTAGAAAATGATCGTGGAAGTGATCGACGAGTTTTGATGCTCAGGGTCGATGAACCAGGCCAGGTGAAAATTTATTATATTTATTTATTATAAATATTATCACACTATATTACTATATATTATGAACAAAAGAAAAGTATCCCACAAAATCAGACAGGATTTAGAAAAGGGATGGGAACTGTAGACAAATTCTACGTACTTAACTACTTAGTTAACAGAAATTTAAGAAGAAAGAAAGGGAAACTAGTCGCATTGTTCGTAGATTTCAAGGCAGCGTTCGACTCAGTGAACAGAAAAGTGCTATGGCAGGCAATGAAAGAGAGGGGGGTATAGGAAAAGTTGGTGGAGAGGATAAAAGAAATTTTTAGTGAAACCAGTATTAGGGTGGAGATAGAAAAGAAAAGAGGGCAGTTTTTCTGAACAGGGAGAGGTCTAAGGCAAGGGTGCCCGTTGAGTCCGTTACTATTTAGTATGCTGCTAGCTGACTTAGAGGAGAAGCTAAAGGAGAAAGGAAAAGAAGGAACATCTTTGGGAAATAGCCAACTATACTCTCTAGGACATGCGGAAGATGTAGTTGTGTTAGCAGATAATGAGAAGGGGATGAACCTAATGATGAGAATCTTCGAAGAGTATGTGGGAGCAAAAAATTTGACGGTTAACGTAGATAAGACAAAGGTGATGTGCTTCAGAAATAAAAAGAGGAAAAGAAATTATGTTTGGAAAATGAACGGAAAAAAATGGAATTTGTGGAGGAGTTCTGTTAACTAGGTTTTTGGTTTGAGGCAGAAGGGGGAAACGAGCTGCAGGTGAGGAAAAGAATTAAAAGTGCGTGTTAAGTGATAAGTCAGGTATTAGGTATAAGGAAGAGAAGGTTCAAGGAAGATTGGAGAATAAAGATCTGGTTGTTTGATGCGTTGGTCTGGGCGGTGTTGTGTTATGGAGTGGAGATTTGGGTATGGAAGGAACATAGGAAAGTTAAGAGCATGAATGAGCGATTTTTGAGATGGATAATGGGGGTTAGCTTGAG
The DNA here is from genome assembly GCA_010014905.2 of Druon quercuslanigerum. Lineage (NCBI taxonomy): Eukaryota > Metazoa > Arthropoda > Insecta > Hymenoptera > Cynipidae > Druon > Druon quercuslanigerum. Next base: position 17,227 of record JAAAKG020171751.1, read on the forward strand.
TTGCCCAGGATATATGTTAAGGGAAGAATTAGGGAGGGAAAAATGGTTACTAGACAAATGAAGAGAGCCTAGAGGTTTGAAGAGAAGCTAAAAAGGGGAGAGGGAAGCAGAATAACACAAGCATGTTTGGGCGAGATTCGGAAGAATGTGGCGAGAGGCAATTTGGGAAATTCAAAATCGGAGGAAGGAAGGTGAAAAATGAGAAGTGTTTGTAATATACGAGAAGGGATTATGGAATGGCAGGACATAGAGTTAGAGCTATTAGTAAAACGAGGAGAAGAGAGATGGACAAAGATTATGGATTCTAGGTACAATAGATGGTATATGATAGTAAAAGGGTTGACAGAACCAGAATGTCTGCAAAAAATAAAAAAGGAAGAAAAATGGAGTCGAGTTTTACGGTTTAGAATGGGAGAAGGAGTTAGAGCATGCAGCTATTGGATGGGTGAAGAGAAGAACCTACGTAGAGTATGTGGATACGAAATGGAGTCGTGTGCACATGTATTAGAGAGATGTACAGGAGAGGAAAATGGACATTTGAGTGTGGATGAGTGTGTGAGAGTGTGTGAGATGGATTTTGGATGGTAATGGACAGGGAGTGATGTGGATGAAGAAATTGGAAGAAGTAAGGGAAATTAAGAGAGAAGGGCAGAGCCAAACGGGTAATCCTGAAAAAGAAAGTATAAAGCAAAATTGATTTAAATATCGTGGAAAATGAATTTTTATGGTAAGTGGACACGGAAGCTCTGGAAGATCGCTCATTTGTAGGGTTAATATTATTATTATTATTATTATTTATATTACGTAAGGCGAATTAGTTGATATATGTACAAGGAGCGGATGCCCTCAAATCCGTAAAAGGGGAGATTAAATATACATACATACATACATACATACATACATACATATATACTATATATTACATACAATTTTTTACCGTAAAAAGATACTAATTTTTTTTTATATTTAACTTTCGAACAAATTTTGAAACTGTAAACTTAAAAATAGAATTACTACCAAGAATTTCTTTTTATTTTGAAAAATGTATTGGAATTAACTTTAACGTAAAAATTAAATTTCTGTTAAGTTCGTAACGTTTACGAAAAGCGCATAAAAATTAAAGCGATATGCATGTGAAACCCACTTTAAATCAACGCATCAGGTTTAAGAAATTCTGTAAAAACACTAATATAAAAAGTTGAAATGTTTTCGATGATAATTACAGAACTTAATTCCAAAAACAACCTAAAAACATTTATTTCTGTGGCGCACGTGAAACTCACAAAAAATTAACCCCTTGAGATAAAAAAATTCTATAAAAAGGCATTAATAATTTGAAAAGTATTTTATATTAGATATAACACTGCGAAGTAGTAGGAATTATTCAATCTAGGTGTATTTATTTGTGCTCATTTTATAAGCATTTTGCTTTCTCAAAGGTATCAAATACATTTGCTTCCTCATAGAAACAGGTTTTTCCTTAACAAGAGAAAAAATTTTAATTTAAATTGAGTAATATTCCAAATTAAAAATTTTAAAAATTTTATCCAAACCATGTAACCTTCTTTTTAAATCTAATAAGTCACTATTTATTGATCATGAATGACCATTCAAAGTTCATTAATCGGCCAATCCACGCGTCTCGAAAACGCGAAAAATTACATGAAATGCAGTACTATTGTATTCACAATGTAAAAAAACCTCTCATAAATAAGATAAATAATTTTGTTAAGAAATTCAATTGGGCAATCGATGCGTCTCGAAAACACGAACAAATATATTATATACATTATCCTATTATATACCTAATATTAAAAAGGTTTTCCTTATATCAACAAAAAAAAACAATATATTTTTGAAATTTATGTATCGGTGTTCTTATAGGTCGTTGAACGAGTCTCCAAGACGCAAACAAACATATCAGATACAGTACTGTAGTATTCCTAATATGAACAAAATTTGTCTCATACAAAAGGAATATACCTTTTATTAAACTTCATAAATCGGTACTAAAGTTCCAAAAATTCTATAAAAATATACTTATTTAAAAGTTCGACATTTTTTCGTCGCAGATAACGCAATTTCTTTCTAAAAGTATCTGATCAAAATTTTATTGGCTTAGCAATTGTGAGACCAATCACAAATTAACCACTAAAGTTTAATAAACTCTGTAAAAAGACGCTAAAATGAGAAGACAAAGTTTTTTTGATGATAATGCTAAAATTAATGCGAAAATTAATTAAAGCAGTTTTATTTATGTAGCGTATATGTGACCCATCCCAAATCTTCCCTTAAAGTAATAAAAATTCTGTAAAAATACGCTTACTTGAAAATTAAAATTTTGTCACCGAAAATGGCAGTTTTTCATGTCAAAAGCACTCTAAAGAAGATTCATGCCTCTAATGACTTTGGAACCCACACTGTGAAAACTATGGTTCCATGCTAATGGAGCATCTTTTTTTTAACGTCCACTTCATGAAGTTTCAACAATTCTAAAAAACGCATATAACTTAATATTCGAAATATTCTTTAAGTTAATAGCATAATGTCAAGACAAAAAGACAAAAAAAGTTTTATCTCTCTAGGAAATGCGGAACCTACTTTAAATCATCCCGAAAAGTTAGAAAAAATTCTGTAAACAGACGTTAATGTGAAAGCCAGCCCAAATGAACACCTACAGATTAAAATATTATGTGTATTCCTTTCATGCCAAAGCATCAATAAAAATTGTTACCCCTCCATTTCATGTAGAACCAACTCTAAATCAACCCTTAAAGTTCCAAAAGTTCTGTATAAATGCATTTATTTTAATAATTGCTATGTTCTGATTAAAAATTTTAGCATCTTATTACAGAAGTATACAAAAAGACTTTCATCTCTCCAGCGCATGTGGAACCCACCCTTAATTAATCTCTAAACTAGAGGAATGACATTATTTTTAGATACTTTTGACATGAAATTCGGCCATTATCATTGAAGACATTTCTGTCTTACAAATTAGTGTAATTTACAGAATTGTTTTAAATTTAGGGTGGATTTGGATGGTTTTTACACGTCTTCGAACGGAGAAAGTTTTTTGTGGCACTTTTGGCTTCAAAACATGCCATTTTCATCGAAAATATTTTAACTTTCAGAAATAGGATGGGTTTCAAGTGCCCTAAATTGATGAAATTTTTTTTTGTACTTTCGAAATGAACTTTGGCCATTATCGCCTAAAATATTTACACATTTGTGACATAAAATCTAGAATTGAAAATTTAGAATTTACCAGATGACTAAAGATATAATAATATGCCATATGATTAATATAAATAATATATATTAACATTAATAGATATTAGAAGAAAACTTAAGCCTTAAGTAGCATATAACTGAGATAGCCAATGGATTGAATTGTTAAAAAATTAAATTACTATAATACTGTCACAAAAACGTAGCTATAAATCGGAAAATTAACAAATGACTAACTCGAAATTTTGAGAAATAAAAACTCGAAGAATAGCTTTTTCAAGTGATAAGGCTTGGTGCATCCTAAATTTATCCAGGTAACTTCTTCCAAAGAAGATTCTGCCATTAGCAGGGTTGATTAAGGGAGGGGTTTACATGCGCCAGAGGCATTAAACTTTTTTTAGAAGGATTTTGATTTTAACTTTTGCCATCATCAGAAAAAATATTCTCAGTTTTCAACAAAAAATTCTTGCATTTTTCGTAAACGTTGCGAACTTCAGACTAATTCATCTAATTTTATTTGAAAAGGTAAACAATTTTTTTCCCCACTTTCAGATTCCATTGGTAATCGGAGCTGTTGCGGGATTCACCGTTCTCTCAATATTGATAATGGGCTTCGTTTGTTTTCTGCGTTCTGATAGATGCTGTGTTCCCAGAAATACAGTTCCAGCAATGCAGCAAGTTCATTGGTAAGTATCAGATTTCTAACTTCATTTTCAAAAACAAGTATCCAATATCGATTAATTCATTAGTGACTCTTAAATATGAAATCTAACGTTATCACGCACTTGCAAAAAATAATTCTCATTTATTATTTTCCTTTAGTACAAAATCCTCAAATACAATGATTGAGGATCCGCGATTGGCCGTGGAAACTATGGAACGAGCAGCTCAGCAGTTTGTCCCAGAAAAAAGACAAAATCACGTTTTGAAACCTGTTCCGTCTCAATACCATCAGGATATTTATCAGCATGATCCTCATCATCAGCAACCTCATTATCAGAGGCATCATCATCATAGTCAATCTCATGGGCCCCAATATGCTATCCAGGTCAGATAATAATCTTTATCAGCTTTTAAAATAAAAGTAGATAATTTTAAACACTGATGTCGGAATGAATATCCAAAAATGGCTTTTGTACTTCACAATGCTCCCTTATTTCCATGCACGATGAATGTGTAAATTATCCATTATCCCCTTGACGCGAGCCTCGATTCATTGTTTGCAAGGGCTCTTCAAAATTCTTGTGGGTGATTGTTTTAAAGTTTTACATATTTATCAATTTAATATCAGTAATCATAGTTTATTTATAATTAAACAAAGTTACCGAGGGCTTTTATAGAGCAGTGTTGGGAAGTAACTGAAATAAATTGAAAAAACAATTTCAATATTTATATAATCTTCAATCTGAAAACATCTGTTTTCTATGCACCAACACATTTAAAGAATATATTAAAGTAAATTTCAGATTTCATCTCAATGTATTAAAGTATGAAAAGAATTAAATTAAAACGCTTTAATTTTTGGAAACAATGCAACTTTGAGATTTAAAATATTACAAATTTTTCGGATTTTTAAGTTTAAAAAGTATCAGACAACACTAAAGTTAAATCACCTATTCCTTTAAACTATCGATTCATAAACTTTAAATTATTAATTTAAAAAAAATCAATTACAAAGCAACAGAATTTAATTTGGAGAAAACCAAGTTGCTTTGGATTCTAATTTTAAAGCCAAGGAAAAATATATAAAGTTTTCAAACTTTATTATGTTGCAAACTTTTCAATTTCATGCCTTTTAATTCAAACAAATCTAAAAAATGTTTCAATATTCATTTTCCATTTTAAATTGGATGAGTTTTTAGTATAAAATTATTTAATATTTAAATATTCTACAAACTATTTACAAATTTTAATCACAAAACGTATATTTGAATAATTTTAAATTAATTAATCCATATAAATTGGGGGTTATTTATTAAACGAAATATTAAACTAAAAAAAATTGTTAATGAGTAGCGAATTCTAGTAGTGGGTAAAACTTGTATTTGCAGAACAATAGTGAGCCCTCCAAATTTAAATTCGATCAGCTTTCTTCTGTTCTGTGTATGAATCTGAAAATTTAATTTTTGCAAGATATAGAAAAAGTCCTAGTGACAAAAAATTATGTTCAATTTCTCTAGATACAGTTTTTTGTAGCAAATAATAATATAAATATAAAATTGTGAAAAAACTGTTTCTAAGTAAGAATTTTTTTAAATATACAAAACATATTCTGGAGTTATGATTGAAAAAAATACCACTTTTTTTATTTTGAAAAGAATGTTTTTCCCTAGTTTCAAAACAGAGAATTTGGCCTTTTTTGAGCAATTTTCAGATATTGTATATCACGAAAAAATGGTTTGTAGGATAGTAGAAGAATGGCATGTTTCTTGGATTTAAGCTCAAGAAATGACCCCGCACACATCTATGGAAAATATGGTCCCGGTCAAACTTGCTGAAACTTTAGGATAGGAGGGACCAAATGTCACTTTTCACGGACGCAAGAGGAGTTCCACGAACTGGGACTGTTTGGCACCACGCTTAGGGATCATGCCGATCTCACTGTCCCTTGAATATTTTGTAGTTTGGGACCCCCTGAACAATAATATCCATGTGTAAAGGTCGACGAAAGGATACTTCCGTCGGTGTTGCATTAAATTGTGGCTTTTCATGCAGATGAGAAGAGTTACAGCCACCACAGAGGACTGTTAGCACCACGCTCAGGGATCATGTCGAACTCTCTGTCCCTTTGATATATTGTAGCTTAGGGCCTCCTGATCGATAATATTTATGTCATGCCCAACTCTCTGTCCATCCAATTAAGGAAAGAAATCCGGGTAATGAAGACAATATCAACACGATATCAGTGCATGATCCTGCCATTTAAGGCAATACCGGAATATTATCCAGCCAGTGTAACTACTGTAAGAACATTTAAGTGGTAGTTCTTGGATTAGGACAACCCAATCTGAATTTGATAAACATCACTAATGATGTATGTACTTTTTAAACTAAATAATCAGGTCCTATTAACCGTGTCGTCAAGACAATAATATTGAGTGGGTGTCTGCGGGTAGTTTACCTTCCGTAAAAAAATTAATTAGTGATTTTCGGATCATGGTAACATAAACTGAATTTGAAGTTACATTACCAAGGGCATAATTCCTCATTCAAACTAATCATATCTTACCAACTACGTCGTCAAGACTTAAGTATGTGAAAGGTGTCTGGGAGTTTATTACTGTAAAATGTTAATTGGTAGTTTTCGGATCAGACTTTTACCAACTAAATGTGATTAAACATCACTAAGTGCGTACCTACTTATTCAAACTAATTAATCAGGTCCTGTCCATTGTTGGTGACGGACAACTGTGCACGGAGCAATTGTGAAGGATCCCATCTGTGCACAACGATGGTCATAGGCACAACTGTGCACCAGGCCATCTGCGCACGTCTACATTTCAACGTGCACAGATGGGACACTCCCAATTGAGCACGTTTAAATGTCGACTAAATGTCTAAATGACTAAATAAAATAAAAAATAAAATAAACATAATATAAAAAGACTAAATGCCGACGTGCTAACGTGTTACTCTACTAACGGTTCAAGTACACAGATGGGAGACACAGTTGTGCCTATGGCCATCGACGTGCACAGATTGGCTTGTGCACAGTTGTACCCTTCCCATCAATTACTTCGTCTAAACTAAACAGCGGGGGTCGTATGTGGGGGTAGTTTAACTACTATATACAGCAAATGTTCGGTAGGATAAGAGCGAGTTGATTCCCTTACGTATAGTTTCTTTTTACAACAACATTAGCCCTACATTCCATCCATAACCTCGTCACGTTTTAATTCTATCACAAAATATGCACATAATATTTTGTTTATGAACCATAGTCTCCTTTGTTTGTCAGTTTTAAAACTTTTGATTTGGGAAATCGGTTGTCATAATGAAAAAGCCTCCTTTAAATAAACTTTTAGATTTCGGGCATCGGTGGCTTGTAATATATTATATAAGTATTGCGATGCTGTACGTGATGCTGTACAAGATCGATGGGTATATCGGCGTATTACTAAAAAGGATTTGATGATATTTTTGTGTAGGCTTAGCCAAGGGCTGAGTGAGGACTTTTTAAAAGTTATTTTTGGATACGATAGTAGGAAAAATGTGAGTGTTGACGGCTATAACACGCTAGCAGTATATACAGAAACATGTAACGGACTTCTCAAATGAACTTTATAATCCCACTCCTGAAGTTCCAAAAGTGATTGCCTATATAGAAGGAAGTTATGTATATATCCATAAACCCAGAAATTATAGAGCACTCAGGCAAACATACTGCGTTTATAAAGTTCATTAAGCCAGCCTTAGTTGTAGCTCCAGGCGGCTATATTTTGGATATTCATGAAGCCTACTTTTCTGACTCTCGAAGTAACGATGCTGCCATGCTTACTAATGAATTCGTAATCGATGATAATGAACTGCGAGAATGGTTCGAAAACGATGATATTATTATTGTGGACCGTGTTTATCGTACCACTTCTTGAAAATCTTGGTATTAACCATAAAATGCCACCTCTGTTAGTTCGTGGACAAAGACAATGTGATACAGAAGAAGAAAATGACTCAAGATTGATCACTAAGACAAGGTGGATCGTAGAGGCACGAAATGGCCACATAAAATCTGTTTTGAAGTTCTTCGCAAATCTCATGTAGATGGCCCATTCAATTAACATCGGAGATTTTTACCGTATTGCTGGGGCAATCCATAACAAGCATCGTCCTTGCATCACGTGAACCCAACGTCGTCCAGGCCAAAGTTACAATTGACAACCTGCATAGCAGGAATTCCAGATGGATTCATCTTAATAAACACCAAGTACCTCATTTCTCTAGGCTGGAAATGAATAATCTGAAGGAACTGACGGTAGGAATCTATCAGCTGAATCTTGCAGGAGCTGACATCTAAGCTAAGTTTGACAGCGAGCAAATGGAAGATTTGGAGTTGGACGAACTTGTCGATGAACCGAGTTTAATTAGAGTGCGAGTGTATTCTCGTTTCAGACGCAAAACGAAATATCAGATTTGGATATCCTATGTAGAAAATAACTTGGTTCAAGCAGCCGATAATCAAGAGCTACAGCTGAATGAAGCACAAAACAAGGAGCAAATATTGGGGTACTACTGTACTTGCGAAACTGGGGCCAGGACAGTCGATTATGTGCACATGTAGCAAGCATATTATGGTATTTAGGATACGCGCACCATCAGCCAGCAGTAAAGTATCCAAGCAGTTCTATGGTTAATAATATTGCGGATGCGGGTCAAAGGAAAAAGTAGAATGATGTACCAAAACTCGTCTTGTTTGAGCAAACTAATTGTCATTGTTGTCTTTACTGATCAGAGCCTCATCCAATACCATAATACCATAATCTTGCCTTAACTGGCTGGAAAATACCAGAATTTTGCTATTATTAACCTGATCATTCTTTAATCTTGCATTAACTGGCTAAATAATACTCCGGTATTGCCTTAACCTGCATGATCGTGCACTGATATCGTGTTGATATTGTCTTGATTACCCGGTTTTCTTTCCTTAATTGGATGTACAGAGAGTTGTACATGACATAATATTATCGATTAGGAGGCCCTGAACTGCAAAATATCAAAGAGACAGCGAGTTCGGCATGATCCCCGAGCGTGGTGTCAAAACAGTCCTAGAGGGCCCGTGGAACTCCTCTAGTGTGCGTAAAACGTTCAGTTTGGTACAACGCCCACGAAAAAGTATCCTTTTCTCGACATTAAGACATGGATATTATTATGGCGGGGATCCTAAACTACAAAATATCAAAGGGACAGAGTTCGACTTAATCCCTGAGCGTGGGGCCAAACAGTCCTCTGTGGTCGCTGCAACTCTTCTCATCTGCATGAAAAGCGACATACGATGCAACACCGACGGAAAAATATCCTTTCGTCGACCTTTAGACATGGATATTTTTGTTCAGGGCGTCTCAAACCACAAAATTTCCAAGGGACAGTGAGTTCGGCATGATCCCTGAGCGTGGTGCCAAACAGTCTTAGAGGATCCGTGGAAGCCTCGCTCGTCCATGAAAAGTGTCATTTGGTCCCTCCTATCTCGAAACCTGGTGTTATTTGGACCCAGTGTCTAAGGGCCTTATTTGATGAGGATATTCTAAACTACATGACACTACAGATTCAGCGAATTTGATCTAGACCATATTTTCCATAGATGTGTGCGGGGTCCTTACAAACAAGACATGTGTATATTTTTTCCAAAAAATATACAATTAAAATAATTTGAAAAACTGTTTTTTTTATATTCCAGAAGTTATCACTTAAGCAATTTTTTTATATTCTAGTTTTATATTATTATTCATTTTAAAAAACTGTACTGGCGAAAAACTTAACATCACTTTTTGGCAGCACATAGGAATTTTTTTTTAATGTTCAAATCTATACACAGAGCAGAAGATATTATCTGACCAAACTAAAATTTGAAGGCCTTACTGCTTTTAGGCAAGTACAACTTTTACCTCATATGTGAATCCGTTCCTAGAAAAAAGGGGGTTTTCGGACTCTTCTGAAAAGTTTATTGTGGGTTCCAAAACGACTTCCTGAAAGTTTGAGGAAAAAAGAACAATTCTCTCAGTTCCTCACCAAAAATTATCTTATATTTGCGGACTTAAGCTAAAGTACATTTTTTTGGTTAAAACTCCCATAAAGTTATTTTACATCCACTTGAAACTCTTCAGGACCGCCCCCCCCCCCCCCCCCCCCCCCCCCCCCCCCCCACCCCCACCCACACCAACCACAACCCCCCCCACCCCCACA
>JAAAKG020171762.1:0-27353 GCA_010014905.2 Druon quercuslanigerum
TTTTTTTTTTTTTTTTTTTTTTTTTTTTTTTTTTTTTTTTTTTTTTTTTTTTTTTTTTTTTTTTTTTTTTTTTTCGAGAAAAAAATTAAAGATCACGTCTTGTATGATGCGGCGCGGTTCTGCAGAACAAAAAATATAAGGGCAGATCTATCTGGCCTATTTGATTTTTTTTGTTTTTCTTCAAGTAGTGCAATTTTTTTAATTTTTAACTTAGAATGTAACGGAGAACAGGCTTTGGTGCCCAGGCCAAATGACAAATTGTTAACCAACCCATTGGATCATATAGCTTAGCTATTAAAGAAAGAACGATCCGCTTAGTTGGAGTCCTCCACATGAGAGGGAGAGACTTTAAAAAGAAATGAGGCAGTTTCAGGATCACAAAATAAACCCAAAACCTTGAGCTGAGCATCTTCAGAAAATGGTAACTCTATAGCCCTCGCATGCTTTCCAAAAGGATAATCTTCCAGTAATTCTGGATCATTAGACGCCCATTTTCGCAAGTGGAAGCCATCGACTTCTAACAATTGAGATACTTGTGCTCGCTTCTCCCTGGCTTGTACTTTAGTATCCGCACCAAAAAAAATTAGGAGAGTACCGTAAAATTCTTTGATAATTGCAATCGCGAGCATCTACCAAAAATTGTCTAAACATTTTTTCTATATCAGCCATGTAAACAAAACGAGGCGATCTCCAGTTCAAAATAATAGAAACTAAATCATTTAGAATTTTTGGACTAATATGCAAGTGTGAATTTAAAAAAGTATTATTAGAAGTTGAACTTGATTCATTAAATACAACTCTCAGCTCTGTAGTAGAACTACTTTCCCTCAAAACTGGATGGTGTGGTAAATACACAATCTAAGAAGAGTTATCTAGCTCTTCTTCTTTTAGAAGTTCCATATGTCCTAATTTTTCGTATTCAGATAAAAAATCCGAATACTCTTGGGACAATTTTGAATTTTCATTTAATCGTCGTAAAACTTTATCCAATAAAATTTTTGCTCTAGAAAATGAGGCACCGATTTTTATTGGTGGCTCATTCTTAAATGGTAACCGTATTAAGTACCGTCCATCGTTTTGCGTTGGTGAGTCATGAAGAAATGTTCTTCGCAAAGTATTTCTTCAGCAGTTAAGGGATCACTATTAGGAAGTTCCTCCAATTTCCAAAACTTAGTCAGGTCTTCATGCAAGACTTCAGAAGTTATGCTCTGATGTACTCTATTTTACTTGACGTAACAGGACCCGATAATGTTACGAACGAGGGAAATTAAGAAAAGAGTTTACGTTGCACGTTGGCATTTAATTTTTAACTTGTTTGTCGGAGGTACCAAACTGATAAGTCAATCCAGAAGGGAATGACCTATCTTTATTTTTATGTGGTGTTCGATTTATCAATCCTACTCCCGGACTGGGAGCCCTAACCCTTGCAGTTCTAAAAGTTTGATGGGTGGTGTAAATAACCTTGAATTCTTTCATTTTGTCTTTAATAAGGATTAAAATAAATGTTTTTATTCAAGAAGAAGGCAACACTACAATATACTTTTTCTAAAAACTACCGCCTATCTCCATGGTGGCGGAGGAGATGGCGGACTAAGCATTTTCCTTTTACAAATCCAATAATGCATTTGTGTCAATCAACCTCAGGGAGGTTGCATTAATTTTTACAACAATGACCCCTAATATACCCCTTACGCCTCGACACTTAAGCCCTAATTCCGATTAAAAGGAGATAGAGAGAGAGTAATACATGATACATAGAGAGATCACACACCGAAGTAAATTAGCAAAATACAAGATGACTTCTGACCTTTTTCCTCTGTATCTCGAGCCCTGTAGCTATCGCGGAGCGTCGTTCACCACTTCTCCACTACACTTACACCTCACAAGACGCGGTGCGCGAACTGTCACTCCACTCTAGTTCTGAGCTTCACCCTAACTCTGGTTGCTCAAAGCTAACTTGAATTTATAGATTTCCATCTTTCGGTTTTACACAGCGTAACGTCGCAAAAACCCTCTTTGTTGTTTTTATGCCTTTCGATTAGACGTACTTGTTGGAGTGACAACCCGCGAACCGCGCATGAGGTAAAATATCGACGGGCAAGTTGGACTTTAATTCGGTGTTCCCTTTGGAACAATTGGTTCTGTTACCGGGAAGAAGTGATGAACGACTGCCTCGAGGTGACAAGTATGATCCACCTCGTAGGCCGTGGCATGGATGACTTAAGGTAGGACGTGGTTTTCATGACTACGAAAATGCTGATAAAAAATTCATTAAAAATAATACTGTTGTATTGTAAGAAATTTATATGTTAACAGAATTTTTTAAAACCATCCATAGTTGACAATTCAGTAATTTGAGCGAGAGAAAATCAATTTAATTTAATAAAAATCAGATCCAATCAGCCATCTCCAATCCAAAGTAGGTTCGATATCCTCGATAGTAAGTGAACAAAGGAGATTGATCATGTTTCTAATCACTTATTTCAATTTTAGGTGAAGTAAGGATTCTGATCCATTGTTATCCAAATAATTAAAATATGTATTTATTTATTATTTATCTGTTCCGATCGAATAATGACAGATATTTGTTTATTTCCGTATGGCTAATTTGTTTCTTAATAATGTTTAATAAACAATAGCCTACTTTTTTTAGTTACATTATTTGTATTGGACAAAAAGGGGAGCAGGGTTGAGGTTCCTTACCAGAGGATCTCAAATATGCCCTGGTGATAAGATTCAGTCAATTAGTCTATTGAGGATGGTGGCTTGGATTACTATTGATTATCTTTTTTTTCGATCGTTATTAAATCAGGACAATATTTTTATTTGAGATATTTTGGGAAATTTTAAGAGTTCTTAACTTTTTGGAAAAATCAAATTTACCTATATTTGACATTGTTAATTAACATTTTATAGTCACGCGTGGACTCAGGAGCAATAGGTGAGCATGAACTAGGTGGAGGTTCAATATATGTTTTCCATGCATTTCAGGTACCCGTTGTGATTATATATTGTTAAGGACTGTACGAATTTTCTTAATGAGGGTATTTCTTTAATAGTGGGAAAGGGGGTGGATAAGTCCATTTTGGCATTGTCCGGCCCTAATCCCCACAGATCGCTTACAAAGATTGAAATATTATTGTAAAGTGATTGTTGTTCTTAATGTTTTATCTAAAGGAACTTTTAATTTTAGATAATTATTATTGTTAATATTAAGCGATTTGTGGCGGAGGACGGCGTGCGTGTATCAGCACCGCAGGAAAAATTGGAAGCTGTTCATATAGAAGGCGTGACCACTGTCCGCCTCCGTCTGTCTCGTTATACTCCTTTTTCCGCGCGGGGGGTCTAATTAGGTGTGGCTTAGACCTGTGCGTTGGTCTTGTACACTCTCTTCCTGATTACTGTGAAACCCACTACTGTAGCTAATGCAGAGCAAGACTGGTGCATCCAGCCTGGCCACCATGCTTTCTAATTACTCTGTTATACGGATATCATGAGACCTGACAATGAAAATTTTAAGTTGCTTGGCCTCATGGGGTCCTCCGTAACAACAATATCCAACCAAAAACGGTAGATTGTGCAGTAAGAGTGCCTAACACACCTTGTTGTAGACCAGGCAATAAACGAGAGTCATATTTGTCCGCGCTTAAAATCAAATCTATTTGTTAAAAACTAAAGGGGTTAGGATCAGTTAACTTCAATTCAGGCAAATCAATTTCAATTTTTCGATTAGGTCTTACAGGCGACGTATAAGAAGTAAGATGGAGCAATACTAAGGCTTAAATAAGGACTTTAGCGCAGTGCTTTTCGGTAGGGAGTAAATTTAACTGAGCTAATTTTCTCGAAGAGCCAATATTAACTCCACTAACTTCATAAACTATAGCTTTAACCTTTTGGAAACTAGGATTCAAAATTTTCATCACCCTTTCCGAAACAAAACAACATTCCGAACCTTGATCCAATAAAACCCTAAATTTATGAGCTTTCCTGTTATCTGCTCTTAACGTAACGACTACTGTCGCTAATAACGTCGAGCTTGACAGATTTGGATTGTTATTTAAGAAATGGAATGATAGATCATTTTCTGAGTCCCTATTAAGTGAAACAAGATTAGCTCTCGCCACCTGAGCTACATTACTAGCATCTCAGGTGGTGCAGAAGAAGACGCAACTGCCAATTGAGAATGCAGAGACGTAGTATCAGCTCATGGTGTTGTAATAGATTAAAAATTATTGACATGCAACAAAGTGTTATGTTTTCTACCACATGTACTACATTTCAGTTTACTTATACAGTTAAAGGGTCTATGACCAGGTGTAAAACAATTATAACATCCGTGATGGCGAGTAAGAATTTCGTTACCTGCTTCAGCTGAAAATGTTTTAAATGACCGCACTTAAATAATGGATGATTTTCCTTACATAAAAAGGCATTTGGAGATGGAAGATGCATTATGACCCCGAAGTCCTGATTGTTTAGCGTAGTATAGTATAGTATATATTTAGTAATGCGTTTTTCTAAGAAAGTAGCGAGTTCCTTGAAAGTTGGATAATCTGATTCGGAACCAATTTGTATCTCCCATTCCTTTCGCGAGTGAATATCTAATTTTTTCGTCGTTAAAAATACTAACAAATCACTTCCATGATCTATGGGACGGTGTCAATTTTTTAGAGCTGCTAGATATTCATTAGTAGTATCGCGTAATCTTTTTAGATTTTCTAAGACATTATTAGATACATTTGGGGGACTAACAAACTCCTGTACATGTGCTGTAATGAGTGCTCTTTTATTATCATACCTAGCCTTTAGTGACTCCCAAGTGGAAAGAAAATGAGCTTCAGTGATTATAATACGTTTTAGAAGTTATTCCGCTTCACCTTTCAAAGAGGACTTTAGGTAGTGTAATATAGAAAATACAGGTAAAGTAATTTGAGGAAGTTTTACAGGCAAAGAATCATGTCGACCAAACTGCGATTGATTTGTACTATCACTTGGGCTAGCTACTGGAGTGATCAAATCTAATTGATTTATTTGAAAATCGTGAGAACTTAGATACGCATCTTCAACCTGTAAGAACTTATTTTTACTAAAATAATCGATACCCTCGCGTTCCGCCAAGGTCTTTGACGCTTTCATTTGTAAATTTAAATTTTCACATTTCTCCCATCTTTGTTCCAGGAATTCAATTCTCGATTTTACTATGGCCAACGTAATGTTGGACTTGCCTAGTTTTTTAAAATTAGTTTCAGTTCTCAATATTCCCTGCCAGATTTCAGTTAACTCTGATAGTAATGACTTCATTTTTCTTGGAATTACTTAAAAAAGGTAAAACGTCAGAAAAATTATAAGTAATAATTTTACTCGCCGTTAGCCTGATTCACAAAAATGTGAAATCTCAGTTTCGAGAGATAAAAATTGATTATGCCAGAATAAAATACATAATTTTTTATTCGAATAACAGTGTTCATATGCCTTCACAGAAATTGTGGCCAATTAATAAAAATAGTTCACCTTAGAATATCTTCAAAATTTAAAATAATGAAGATTTACCTTACCAATTTAGAAATATAAAATATAATTAGAATTGTCATAACATATTTAATCTTACAAAAGTAAGAGAGTGACAGCTTTAAGCTTTTGACATTCATCAGCTGGTGAACTCGTTGTTTCTTCACGTGCATGGAAGAACTGTACGGCCGATCGATCCTACGAAGACCCTATGAGAGAAACTGAGCCCTTGAAAACATGCTGCAGGACAGCGTCATGTTGATAGCGAAAGAATTTCGCCCGGTAGCAGTTAGACTCGGCTGGATTACGTCAAGTCCATTCATTAGTAATATTTACACGTACGTTCTTTTCACAGTTAATTATACAACATTTTTTATTTTTCCATTATTGAAAATCAACGCACCAAGTCCAACCGCAGCGACTTCATTTTGAGTTTTATGAAAAACTTTCTTGCTTTAACTTTAATAAGCAGTTAAATTTAAAATGAACCGCGCAATTCCTTCGTCGAACGTGACACTCAGAGATATCATAATTGAGATCGCCATTTGAATTTTCACAGCGGTCTTTTGTCAAATTAATTTGCACTTTTTTGTAGTTAATAAAGCCTTTTCACAACTAATGCGGTCCGAAGGACCATGTTTAAAGACAAAGAATGTTTTTCTTTATTCAAATGATAAAAATTAGAGTTCGCCAGATCCAGGTAAAGTTAATGAAAATTCAGCATTTTTCAAATCACTATAAAATTTGTTAAAATGAGTGCAATTTGGCAGACTAAGACCTCTGTTCTCATTCACATTATCAATCAGCTACAAGGAAATCAGCTTTTTAGTAACTGTGTTAATTTTGAGTTCTTTTTACGAAACTCTTAGAAGGGATAACAGAAAGATCCGTCGCGCTTCACGATTTCTCGCACATTGTCTTCGCACAATCGCTTTCGAACCATACACTCTTTTAGTAAACCGATACACTCACAGAGTACAGTTAATAGAATTATGAGATTCGACGCTTTTCTTAAACACTCTAATTATTAAAGATTCATTATTTGAAGAATATAAAGAATCACATAGGCCAGGCAGATGATCTCTTATATACCTTAAATGACAAACTGATAGCGCGTTCTTTTATTACATACTAACGTTTTCGTTTATATTTCGCTCTTACTTATTCAGTTGCTTGACATTATATTTAAACAATGAAACATTCATTGCCAGAAAAGGTGTACAGCCATACTTACTAAGTTTATAAATTAATGTTTTTGTTTAAAAGCGTTGAGGTTTCTGAAGTGTCACACTACTGCGCTACGCCACGCAGTAGCCGCGTCGCTTCGTCGTGTAGAACGTTACGTTTTATTTATTTTCTCATTTAACACTGGCAGTCCAATGATAAAACGTTCAGGACTGCTGGAGCACATGTATGGCTTCCTCTAAAAAAAATCAGAAGACACGTATTTTCAAAAAGGCGATTTTAGTTTTTTGAGTTAAAAAGAAATGCGAATTTTTTTTCTGAAATTAAATTTTTTATTTAAAAGTACGTGTTAATACCAACAATTTCTGCGCTTAAAAAGTGAGATCGGTAAAGTAGAACCGAGGATATGTATTATTCAAAGAAAAGTTACAACAATTTTCAAGCTCCCACATCTCCGCCATCTTTTCTAACTTGTGAAAAGCCCTTTAGGCATACTACATTGTTATTCTTTAGGATTTATCTCCTACGATAAAAATATTTTTTTTATTTCGAAACTTTGAGGTTATGTTGATCTAATTTTAAAATCTTAACAACTGCACAATTCGCAACGAAAAGGGAAAAAATATTCTTTCCACTTTCCTTTCATTAAATATAAGAACTCGAATCGATAAAGACTCGGATCCGAGTCGAAACATGACGGCATTTTTTAAATAAAGAACATCAAAAAACCAGAAAATGCTTTCACTACATTGATCATTCTAAGTACCGGAAAAAAATCAAACAGTTATATCTTTTATAATAAACTCAAGAAAAAATTGCAATTTTTGTAAAATCTTTGTTTATCTTCTATAAATCTCTAGCTTCTAACATAAATGGTAAGAACTGTTTAGATGCTGCAAATAAAAATGCATAAATTTAAATCGTTTTTATATGGGACCTATGTAAAATCTACTTTTTTCGGTAGATAATATCCATCTTCACAGGCTCAACATTGAGTTAAAAACTGCATGGTCTTTGCTGACTAATCTCCTGTATGTATTTGCGAAAATTTAAGAAAATTCTTAAGAAAAGTGAAATCTTGCGTGAAGTACCTCAATAAGTTTAATATATTTTTAAAATATACATAATTTGGCCCATTTTCAAAAATATGCATTAATTTTATTATTTCAGTTTTTTATGAGACAATTCCTTCGTTATAAACCTATCATGAAACTAAAATAAAATTTTTAAACTTCGCGAAATATCCTGAAAATTTATTGAGTCTGAAAATTTCCATACACTCAAAGTGTACCGAAAAATCAGAAGGTTTTAGCATTTAAAATTTCCAGAACCAGATTTAAAAATTCTTTAAGTCTTCTCAATTTATGTAGGCACGTGCATTTAGAGCGAGGGAAAATTTTTAGGATAGTTTGCAAAGCTTTGAATATTTCAGTTTTATGAGAGGTTTAGAAAACATAAAGTTTTCATGAACCTCCTCGTAGGTTCATTAACGAAAAGGAGTCTTTAGAAAACTGCAGCCTTAATTTTGTATATGCGACAATCAGCACCTTTTATTAATAATGATCATAATTAAATAATATTCAAGAAATACATAATATAATATATAAAAAATAATAAAAAATGCTCTTTCAGTCAGTCACGTTGCATTGGGTAAAATCCCCAATGCAACGAATTATGCGGTGACGTCATGGTACTGATCCCTAAGTTTAGAGATTTGTCAAGTCCAAAGAACTACTGGCCCATAGCTTGTTTAAACATCTGCTACATGCTCTTCACTAGTATCCTCAAAGAGAGGATATAAGCATCTGAAGATCGGGTGTGGAGTGCAATAGTTGAACAACGCAGATGCATGAGATGGCTGACAGGTTGCAGAGAAGAGAGAACATGTTAATAGATAGGTGTATTACCTAGGATTTCGCCAGATTTCGCCTTCTGTCCATGGTTTGGATTGACTACCGGAGGGCATTCGATAACACGAACCATGAGTTACTTAAAAAGCTCCTTGAGTGCCAGGATGTGCATAAGAAATAGTGAGATGTATGATAGAACTTACGCTCTTGTGACGTACAAGATTTCTCATAACATGAAAAAAGACAAGTGACTAACAGCTATGTCACATATAAGAGGGGGCTCTTCCAAGAAGATACTTCTCTATACTTTTCTGCCTCCGTCGCGATAAAGGGGGTAGAGGTTTGATGAGCTTAGAGTGTCTTCATCGAAGAACAGTTCTGGTTACAGTCTGTTCAGTTCTAAAAAACACAGATTCTCTAATGAGGAGCTTGTCTTCCATTTGATTCCAGCGAAGCTACACATGGCCTTGCATCACTAACACCTTTGGAGCTCAAAAGTCGTGTACAGGATGCAGAACATTCGCTTCTACTAAGAGAACATGCTGAAAAATCTCTTCACGGAAAATTCGACGTTTTTATATGTAGATAAGAGCTATCAATGTAATTGTAGGCAATACCAAGTGTCGAGTGTGCAAGCAAGATTTACAAACACTCGACATGTTTTCAGTTGATGCTCAAAGTATGCACTTGAATGAATTTACAATAATTCAACATAAATTCTAAAGAATTTAGAAGATTTCAAATTTTTTTGTTTAATTTAAAAAATTTTAATTGATTCAAAAGACTTCTACAGAATCCTGAAGAATTAGACAAAAAACGAGTGCACCTTATATCAGTCGTAGTTCAACTTCGACCAAAGTTGATGAATTTCGGAAATACTTGATAATACTTAATGTTCTCAGAAAATTTTTAAAAATTAAAAATAAATCAAGTTTTATCCTGATTTATTCAAGAGAATTTTAAAATCTTTAAAAGAATTCCAAACATTACAAATGAATATTAAAAGATATAAAAATAATTGAAAATATTTTATGGAAAGTCGAACGATTTTGAATCAAATATCATGTTTCACTTGACAGCAATACTTTGGCAGCCTCTTCTGCTATTTTTATTGCTCGGCGAAAACTCGTTCTTACTATAGCTCTTACAAAAAAACGCCTCGTACTAAAAGCATCTGGCTTGGAAGCCGTCGCAGGAGCCATTGCTCTCTCGTAACACAATATACTATCAATGAAAAATAAAAGTTAATGAATTTAGAAAAAGCTGTAAAGAATTTCATACGTTTAGAAGAATAGTTCCCAGTAATTTACGAGTTATCTACTGGTCCAGGCGCCCTGGCTTAAAAAGGCTCATTCGCGACATAAATTCTTCCTGAAATTTGACTTCGGATTCTTGTAGTGCTAGGACGTGGAGCAAAAGCCTATATGTTTGCCACCATGGAGCACAGTGGGAGAAAATGGGCGAAATTCGCTAGCCACCACAAATCTTGACCGATCCGAATGAAGTTTTGTTTGAATCCTCATAAGACGGTCCTTTTTATCATACATTCGCAGAGAAGACATTT
The DNA here is from genome assembly GCA_010014905.2 of Druon quercuslanigerum. Taxonomy (NCBI): domain Eukaryota; kingdom Metazoa; phylum Arthropoda; class Insecta; order Hymenoptera; family Cynipidae; genus Druon; species Druon quercuslanigerum. The sequence continues at coordinate 10,108 of JAAAKG020171762.1, forward strand.
TTATTTTTATTTTGTAAATCAGGGTGGCCACATGTCAGGGAAGTTTTTGACTTTACATATTAGGTGAATATGCGGGCCAGATGTTGGTATGCAGAAGTAAACTTCTTCCACCAGAAGTTCTTGATACCATCTGGTCCTGCAGTGATTGATGGACATTCCTCCTCAGATCTTTTAACTCCAGTGTTTTCGGGATCTTGTATAACTCTCTCCAAGAAGTCTCAACCGCGTTGGGCTTGGGTAATTTTTGACAGAAACAAGGGGAACACTGAATTTTCGACAGCTTCGTTGAGATCCTTAGGGCTTTTCGTAGCCACAAAAATGGAAATTCCGTCTGGTAGTCCTTTAATGAAAACATCTAAAGCCACGTCAGTTACGGGCTTCATCATGATAGCACTTCCACCTATATTTTGATGCGGAACTGCATTATCGACTTTTCATCTAAGAGTGTTTTTCCCTACTTAGAAGACCTTGAACACGATCACTTATTTTGTTAAACCGTTTATCGCGAAAGCTTTCTCGAGCAGAATCTTTTACTTTACTTAACACGGCGTTAATAAAACCCGATTCTGTTGCGTCAGTAATATAAACAGCACCGTTTGCTACGTCCTGTAAGAATTCTTTTAATCGCGGGGTTTTTCCGTCGAATTATGGTATGTGGTTTTTACTCTGTTGCAGAGTCATCTACTATAGAATGGAGTTCATAGTTGTACTTGCATCCAGCTTCAATAGGGGCATAGGAGCAAAAATATTGTGTTAAAAATAAAAAAGGGTAATAAAGCAATCTTAGGGCCACAGTATGTCTGTAGAGATACGTAGTTCCTGCGTGGGTGCAACACCTATATAGTATATGTTCTAGGTACTCAGCGAGAATAATGTGGAGTAAGGATTTTAAACTTAAATTAGCTGCAAGGAATAATTTTCTGGATTATTGACTTGCCTGCATGGCGAGCAATTTTGTTGCTTTCAACCCAGTAAGTTAACCTTTGACCGTTCTTTCGATGGTATTTCGAAGAGAACTTGGCCCATCAATTAAGGTCATGTCACGAGAGGATCACGTGACCAAAGCTGGTTCCTCAATTTTTCTTTCCCAACTTACGTCTAAACGAAATAAAGTATCGCGCTGAAAATTTGGAACGATAAATAGAAGACTCAAAGGAAGGTGTCTCTGGTACTAAATAATTGGAATTGTAAAAAAAGTTTTTTTTTAATGACTGACATAAAAAATACCGTCCATGCTGTAAAAGACTGCAAGCAATTTTCAATTTTGTCAATGGGCTAGTTATGAGGTTTATCATATATTTATCAAAACTAATGTTTGCACTTAAAATGCAAATAAATTTATATGTGTAGATAGTGCGTATTAGCCGTATCGGAGTAGCTGGCACCCCTGGTGCCCACTGCAGCCTTACAAAAACAAAAAAATTTACCAACGACGAACTTTGTCTTTACCAACAGAGAAATAGAGAAGTCAAACTTCTGCCGTAAAACCTAAATGCGTCGGTGGATATTTCTTATTTTCATAAATAAACTTTTTTCTTCTGCTAACTCTGTGCCTTGCCACAAACGGTCCTTTAATATTTATAAATATTTTCCGATAATTTTTTCCGCGTTATTTAAAATTTTATTTAAAATATGAATGATAGAATATTGATCTCGGGATTGACTTGGTAAGCTGGTATACTCGTTAAATTGCTTTAAAAGAAGTCCTAATTGCATTTTAGAGGCATCGCAATCGGAATCTTGTACGGTTTGCGAAATGTTGTATCTGGGAGGTGTTCTTTCCCAGTACATTTTATTCCTTAGACTTCGGACAGATCCACGCACGTGGGTTGGTTGACATGTGTCAGCAGATAAGGCATAGATTTTCGTTTACGGGATTCATAAGTAGAGAGGGATGAAAGAGATGCAGGCGTATACTGCCTTCTATGGTATATCGCCTGACTCATCACATTATTTACATTGTTATGATGCACTTAATTTAACGGATAAAGCTTGATTACAAAACCGACGAGTGTGAAAGAACGGAAACACAGGTGCCATAGCGATTTTACTGTAAATGTATTGGAAGCAATATGCCTATACATGTAGTAAATTTAATATACCATCATCTTTTAAAATTATTATACATCTATAGTAACATAGAGTGCATGAATACTACTAACATTTTTTGCTTTTTTAAAACGGTGCAGGGACAACAAAATCGTCCCAAAATTCTTACAAGTAAAAAATAATTTGGGAACATCAAAATCCAAATCGATTTTGCACTATACAAGTTTCCTTCTCTAGAAGAAAGAATACAACATACCAAATTTGCCTTGCACACTACCTCCAAAATACTATTAAAACTTCATATTTTCCTATCAAATAATCTCAGATTTGATATTTGATCTACATTGGATAACATATCATTGGACCAATTCCAGCGGATTAAAGATCTTCAAACACAAAAACAAAAAATAAAATTTGGCAAATTACTTCCAGTAAGGCAAACACCACTAACTTACACATTAAAAAACATCTGTGACCATCCTCTTAGCAACGAAATGATTTCAGTCTTATCTAAAGGACACAATTTTGCAGTAGCTCCCTCCAAAATCCCGAATGAAGAAATCATCAGTAATTTGTAATCCACAATCTATAACCTTCCATCTGAAAAAGCGAATGACAAACGACGTAGGACGGCCAACATTTTATGCCAAGCCCAAATACCCTCCTCAAACTTAACAAAACAAGAAAAAACGGCAATTTAAGAACTCAATTGGAATAAAGAAATTATAATATTACCCGCAGATAAAGGCAACACAACAGTAATATTGAATAAAGAAAACATTAACAACAAAATCATGGACCTTCTAACTGACGACACATACAAAAAACTTAAAAGGGACCCCACAAAAACAATAGTCAGTAAAAGAAAAATCCTTCTAAAAACACTAAACTTGACAGAGAAACAATATCTGAATTAATACCTACTAATCCCATCTCTCCAAGATTTTACGGACTCCCAAAAAACCAAGCACAACATTCCACTCAGGCCGATCGTCAGCGCAATAAAATCACCTACTTACAAGCTAGCACGCTTCCTCGTCAATAACCTGAATCCTTTCACATGAAACTCTGTTACTCAAGTCCAAAACTCTTTTGACTTTATCAAAAAGATACAACAGACTCGCATTCAACTTCAAGACAATCTCTGATACAATTGATATTATTAAATCTTTTGCAAACTTTCCCTCCAGAGCACTGTCTCGATAATACTTACTTTTCTTTCAACAACCAATTCTATCAACAAACCTCAGGAGCAGCAGTGGGATCTCCAATCTCATCTGTAATAGCCAACATCTTTATGGAACATCTAGAAAACAAAATCTTCAATCAATCTAAACTTAAACCGGAATTCTGGTCTCGTTACGTTACAGTTTTGTCATCTGGTGACATGGACTAAATGAACTAAATAAGTTTTTCGATTTCAATAATCAATTACATCCTAATATCCAATTCACCATGGAAATTGAACAGTACGGAAAATTGCCTTTCTTAAACTTACTAGTTTACTAAAAATCGGATAATACATTAGGACATGAAGTTTACAGAAAACCCACCCGTACAAGCAGCAGCTAATAACAGCAGCAGAGGCGGAGGAGCACAGAAAATAATACCACATACCCAGGAGTATACCTGATTAAGAGCAAAGAGATGATTTGTCTTCCTCCGAAATCTTAATTGATAAATTCGACTACTTCATAGGTCTGCATCTAAGGCCCGATCCGCATATTCGCTACGTGGCGAATACCGAGCAAAAGTTTGCCAATTGACTACTAGTGTGGATGGGTCTGCTCTAAATAAATGTGTGTCGATCGGGCTTAACACAGTTTTCCGTACCCTCAACAACGATGGCCATCATAATTACCAAATTCTAATATTCACAAACGAAGAATCATTCCAACATCCACACATTTGGTATTCCATGAGTACCGAATATTCGCCTTTTAACGAGAGCAGATTGCCGAGTAGCGAGCGTACCCGGGCACAGGTATTCAGCTCGTCGCCTGAAGCAGCCGGGAGTAGAAAGCAATATGACCAAAATAATATACACGGTCTTTTTTATTGGGGTACTTTTTTCGGTGATTATTCTCCTTCCCTCTCACCATTGAGGTGCTTCTTTTCGATGAACATTTTATATTTTTTGGTTACAAGCAGTCCTGATTCGCTTTTTTATGTTCTCCCGAGTTGTTGGCACTTAGTGATAAATTAGATTTTTTAAATAACCGTACAAATAGAAATCCGTCGACGTTAGGTTTGGTGATCTGGCAGGCCAATTTACCGAACCTCTGCCGATCTACTGGTCGTTGCATTTGCGATTCAGTATTTTTCGCGCAATTGCCGAATAATGCATTGGAAAACCGTCTTGATGAAACCACATGTTCTGTTGTACTTCCAAGCTAAGGTCATTAAGCAATGTCGGAAGTTAATTTTCCAACAAGTTACGCTATTTGACAGCGTTAAAATTACCATTAATAAAATACGAACAGATAAGTTGGTCTTTAATTCTTTTAATTCCTTTAATTCCTTTTATGTCGATTGACCTACCCTGATTCATGAAAGACGACTGGTTTGAGAACAATTCTCGAAAGAAGAAATTAGATTTCCCTTGCATCTGCTGAGACGCCCATTTGCAAAATGTCAATCGGTTCTAAAAATAATTTGCCATGAAGTTCGTGATTTAACAGTTTAACAGATTCACTTTTCTCATACTTGACATGTTCATAGACACGAGTTTTTAGATGTCTTTTTTTCTTCATTATATAACAAGCGTCGCCGTTTTTGCATGAGATTATATAAACTAAATTGCTGCGGTCCTACTTTTTTGTACAATTCTTACCAAGTGTTATAATTGATTCTAAAGTAGGTTTAAGTAGAGGGAACGTAGATATATTGAATTTTTTAAGTATTGTGCATAATTTATAAAAAATATTTTGGTATATATGGCAGACAAACCATCGGACAGGGAAAAGATTACTCGGGATATTTTTTTTCGGTAAGCGTGGTTTCTGTACTATCAATACAGGAAAGACAGCGATCTCCACCATAATTATTAAGTTCCCCACTGTACTTGCTACGGTGAATAACCGCCGTCAGTTTGACAGTAAAAATTACTGTTATCAATCGTCGTGAGTCCGTTTTCGTTCACCGGAAAGAGTACGGTGGAGTGGCTGAATCTTTGCGGAGACTACGTATCAGGTAGTGCGATTGACCGTCACAGATGCAGCAAGTCAGAATGCTCAAAGCGGCGATAACAGCTGATTGGCAGTTCTGATTCTAGCATGATGATGTAGTATTACTGTATGATAATTTATTATAAGTGGTTATGAAATAAGGAGCGTTGTGTGGAGATAATATTTAAAAATGTTCTTCCTCATTTCATATTAAACTAGCAGAACTAGTACGGGTAGCCCGGGCAGTGATTCAGATTATTTACAGCACTCAGTCCGGTGATCGAAAACGGACTTACGACGGTGGCCCAACTTAAACATTGCCGTCAGCAACAGTATTGGCAGCTGTCACATTTTTCTGCGGTTATCCACAGCAATGAGCACGGTGGACCTCGTTGTGACTACCGTATTCGACAGTAAAGAGTAAAAGATTATTATAAGATTATTCTAACAGATTCTAAAATATTTTTTTTTCGTCGTAACCAGTACGGTTACGTTTTCTCCATGTATTATTAGCAAATGCCGAATCTTTTACTAAGTAAAAGAACTTATATACCGGTAAAAACTCATCTTTCGAAGTCGCTTCAAATGTTTGGAACTTCAAGAAACAAAAATCAGTAAACACGATCGTACGACCAAGTAAGAGCTAAATCGGATACGCAATCACATTTGAAAACATTGCCGAAAGATAAAGAGAAATGCTGCAACTGTTTAAGCAGTATTTCTCGTCGCAATTAGGCTGTATTATCTGCTAAAAGTTGCTATATGAAATACTGATTATTAGGCCAAAACTACAAAATTACTTTTTTATCGTTTTAAATCAGATCCATATTAAAATTTTTTGTAAAATCTGAGAGAAACATATTATAGATAGTGATAGCACTGAGGATAGAGGTAGGTCGAAAATCTGTTAGATTTGAAGGATGAGTGATCGTAGGTATATGGCGAATCAGTGCTTGTTTCCAACTATTGGGCAAAATCCCAAGCTGTAGAGAACAATTGTAAATATAAAGTAGAACAGGAAGTATCACACGGAGAGAAAGTTTAACCATTGTAATCGAGATACCATCAATGCCAATAGCCCCTGAAGTTATCTTGACAATTACTGGAAGACGAGAGTCTGCCCTCATATAAGAGAAGTAAAAGTTAGCATTATTAAAGGAAGGTAATTCGCTTGATAAGAGAGTAGTATCAATTGGTAAAGACTCCATCAAGAAACGTTTCATAAAATAATGTATCGGGTAGTTTTGATCCAAGGTTTGACTCTGGGAGGGAATAATTCCAAGCCTCCGAAGGACCTTCCAGATATTTTCATCATTATTCTTGTTAACAATTGCATTATAATTGTATTTATTTTTAGAGCCCCTTATCTTAATTGGAACCAGATTCCTAAGGACACGAAATTCCTTTCATCCTGCCTGGTCATTAGTCCTCCTAGCTTGAGAATACTTTCTGTCTCTCTTTTTTCTGAGATTTCTAATCTCTTCCGTTATCCACGGACATGTTTTTTTCCTCGCCTAAAAATTATGTACCGGGGCTACTACATCGAATGTTGAAATTAATGTATTATTGAGGTTTTCTACTTTTGAATTTAAATTTCTATCAGAAAATACACTTCTCCAATCATACTGATTATTAGGCCAAAGCTACAAAAATACTTTTTTATGATTTTGAATAAGGTACACTTTGACATTGAGAAATTTTTTGTAAAACCTTCGAGAAATATATTATGGATAATAAATTATATTCAAAAAATAAATATCTACATTGAAGTCAAGAATTTTTACAGCCCAACTTCACCAGATAAGAAAGTTTCAATACGACGAGGCATACTGTTCATACAGTTTTATACTTTAATGTTTATCTCTGGGCAAGCTTCCCAAATGTGATTCGATGTGGTCGAATCTGGTAAATCTAGCGAACTAGGAGTTCAAAACACAAGAACGCTCAAAGTACTTACAAAAAATTACAAAAATAATGTGAAAATTGTAATTTTTTAGCTTTGGCTTAATAATATGGCAAGGCACTGTATATAGGATAGACAAAGATATCTTTAAAAAATCGTGTCAATGAACATGTCAAGTATGGAAAAAGTGAATCTGTTATCAAAAAAACATAAGAGAAAATTGAACCACGTATTTGACACAGATACTTACCGGTACTTCAAAGTGTTTCATTCTTAATGTCTCAAACTGTCATGCGTACAGATTCTCTTAGAACTATTATCTCACACAAGTTTCATATATCCATGCTTCGTTTTCTTATAATGTTGTGAAAAATTTCAATACTGCCTTTTGGCTATATCTGACTCATTGATACCATCAATGTTTTAATTGAAACCACATTGGTAAATATGTTTAAGACACAAAGTGAATAGTGATCTCCACAACTGTTTTTTTACTAGACATTTAACGATATTAATTGGTGATTTAATAATAAAATACCAATCTGATGAAGTTAGCAAACCAAGCTAACGAAATGTTGCACAATTTACTTATTATGTTGAGTTATTATTTTACCCCCAACTGACCGTAAGCAAACTGTGAAGTAGGCTACGAACAGTAATTTAAAAAAAAAAAAGATGGCAAAGATTGCTGAAAATTTACAAGAATACTTAAAAATGTGTTTTATTGTTGGGTCATATTTGAGGTGTTGTGGGGAAAGAGAGGGTTAAAAAATAAATTTTATTATTTTGGTTTCATTTCGTAGACACTCCTCTTCAATTAAACCCTCCTTGTCCCACTTCAACCCGGGTGATTTGAGGAAGGCTGACGTTTCTGTGGAAGGTGCAAAGCAAAGTTTTGTCAGGGAGCAGTGCATGGAAGTTTTTGTCCTATGATTTTTGATCAGGGCCTTCAGAAGTGAATATTCGAGATGGATAATGTTTGATGCATTTAGCAAAGTCCTGATATAGATGATTTGCTTGCTTCTTCGTGTTTACTGTTGTGAAGGCACTCAAGGGAAAGTATTCCGCGACCATCTCGACGGCATTAGGTACTACTGGGACGCCAAGCACGTTCTTTGCAGATACTTTGTTCCTTGCCTTCAGTTCGGAGGACCAAATCTGTCAGAGAAGACGCTTGTATGAGGCTTTCTGTTCCTCCGTGTATGTATGAATCTTTAGCGCCAGGGTGTCGTATAACGTTTTTCTTGACAAGATCAAGATCTTTGAGGATGGCATTAAGTTTTCCTTGCTTCAAATTAACCTTGGCGCACTTTTCTAACCCCAACTCCATTCCAATCTCTTGAGTGCACTCATTGAAAATATGTAGAGCTAGATGTAGTTACTCTGTATTTTCAGCATAGATCTTGAGATCATCCATGTCAAATCCATGAGTGACTCTATCCTTTCGATTTCCGGTTTTGGGGCAACAGTAGCTTTGGGAATGGTGAAGTGCGAGAGATATTGGTAATAATGTGAGGCAAAAGAGGAAAGGGCTAATGGTCTCGCTCTGAAAGAAACTCTTTAACAGGTGACGTTGTTAGTTGTCACACGATGTTTTCCAGATGAGATAGAAAATCTGCTTTTCAAAACGGCGTTATTCTCTATGCACCTCACGATTTGTGGATGAACCTTTAAGCTTTCCAGACAGATGATAAGCCTACGGGAGGTCGAATCAAAACCTTCCCGATAGTCAATCCAGACTGTTGACAGAACGCGCTAATGGGCTGATGTGTTTGTACTGACGTTTAATTTTTTTTTAATTTCCTTCAAATTGATCAATTGAATTTCCTTCAATTGATTATTTGGCGTACTTACAAATATATCATAAAAGTCATAATAAAATCTAAATTATAAAAGTATATTTATTGTTGCAGTCTTTAAATTTTAATATCTTTATCATGACTATCTTATAAAAAAGTACCAATTAGTCTTTAAAGACTTACCTTTAATTTAAGTCAATAAAATTTTTTATTAAAACTTTACGGGCTATCGAGATACTAATAAAAATGTTGAAGGGTATCTGTGCCGAATTTTAGTCGTTTTAGCAGCGAGTCTGGCCGTCTGCGGTGGTCGCCGACTGGTACTCGACGTAGACACGTTTGGACAGTTATTTTTATATCTTGGGAACCCCTGAATGTTTTTAAAGTTTTATTTACTTAAATTGAACATGAGATTTTACATGTTACGCCCTGTAAATTTTATTATTTCCTCTTAAGTATCGTAAGTCACAGCACTAGTAGAAGTTAAGAAACAAAATTTGAGCAATTCGCGGCGAGCACCGCTCTCGCCGTCGACAGACGTAATCGTCAACTGAAACTTGACATTTGATGCTTAGACAGTTTTAGTCACATATCGTGAACCCGTGTAGGCTTTTAAAAGTTTTTTTTACTCAAAATAATAAATATAAGACTTTAAAGACTAAGTGGCATGAATTTGAGAATTTTGTGCAACGATACTCATGCCACAAATTGAAGTGGTGGTACAAAATTCGACAATTTTTTGCATTTTTTTAAACTTCTCACGAGGTATATTCTCTCAGAAAGATAAAAAAATACCTCTGCTGGGGCTCACTTGACGTTTAAATTTTTTGGTTATTGGTAATCTGAATGCTCCAAAGTCATACGGGAACCAGTATGATCATATCTAAAGTTTAAGAATTCTATTTCTTTCCGAGTATGTTCCACAATGTAATTCAACACGTTACATAGTTGCATTCAATGCATTATCAAGAAAACTAAAACCAGAGCGCAAGCAGGAGAACTGCATCCAACTAAACCGAGCGTCAGACCCCTTGCCAAGGTCCATATTGACCATGTACAGTGCAAGTCCGATAAGTCCGCAATTCCTGGAACATTCCGCCCCTACACCCCGAAGGTGGAAAGTTATCGCACTTGGACTGTGGGTCTTTTTGTACCTACTGCGTCGAGAAATAAATTTGTTCTTGTTCTGACTGATACGTTACCTCGATTTGTAACCGAGGGACAGGATTCAGGTCTATAATGTTTAGAGAACTTTGTACGAACTGGGGAATTAATCACACATTAAATACTCCACGTTTTCGAGGCGGTACATAAATATCCCCCAAATTCCATTCAATCTTAAGTTTTATTTGAACAAAAATCAATTTGCCGGGCAGCCGTTTGTCATTATTATTATTACACCGAATCCTCATTTTACATCATATTCAGATTTTCGAATTTCTATCCTCCATAATAATTATTATTTCTAATTTTTATTTTTTACAATTTCATAATTGTCACTTCATCAAATTGCCGTGTCAGAGAAAACTCTATTGTCCTACAGCCTATCCAGCTTAAAATAAAGGCGACAATTCAAATTAATAAAGTGGGAATTAGGAAAAATAGTGACTACTGGAAATGAATGCTGGATTATGTGATTATTCGGGAAAAAGATATTATGTCAAATGATAATCCTAATAAATGTAAAATATGGCATGTGGAAATTCATTCAAATGAATATTAGGTTATGTGAAAATTCGTACATATGACACTTTAGTTTAGTTCAAATTCGGAAAAACAGACATTGTACTCAATTAAAATTAAGAATTATAAATATTATGTGGATTAGAAATTCCAAAATATGAAAATGATGCCAAATGACAATCCGGTGTAATAGAAATTAAGATAACACTAGTTGGGACAAATAGAGGTTATGTCACATGAAAATTCGAAAAAAAAAATGATGACAAATCCCTGTTCGGCAACTTGTTTTTAGGTAAAATAAAAATTAGGTTTAATGGAATTTGTTGGGTATTCATGCGCCTCGTTATCGAACCTCAACAGAGAAAATTTTGGAATAGAAAATTGAAAAAACTTCAATGCGATTTTAGCAAATGTAAAATTAAAACTGATGAAAAAAACATTTAAAAAATAGTTAATGGGTATATCAATAGATACAATGAAGGTCTGTTGCAAACTTTAACTGACTAACGATATATACTTTTTTTTAGAACTGTACAATTTTAGAAAAAGAAATTCTAATTAGAAAGTTCTTTTTTTATTCAGTGATTCTCGATAGACGTAGAAAATTATGAAATATGGATAGGTGAAAGTTAACGTTAATCGAATATCTTTCGTATCATATAAATTATGAGAATATGAAAAAAATTTCGTTTACTTCAACTGCTTTCCTTAACTTTTCATTTTTTTTCAGGTATACCATGTACATGCTTGTTACCAAAGAAGATTTCAAATTCATCTAAGTTTGCTACTCAACACGTGTACTTTTAAAGAACTTGCTTGCAAATTCAGCTCTATTTCAAACCTGGGTAATTCTACGGGATCACCTCATTCCATCGCAAAAAGTTGAAAGCACCGTAATAGATAAAACAATGGAGCAGAAAGAAAGCTACTCGATTCATAATTCGGTTAAAAAAAAGAATTCTAGAATTATCAATAATGGTGGTGCTGAAACGTTGATGAAAATCAAAAATTCAAACTATATTACATATACTGAAGAAGACTACGACAAAGGTTTGGAAATGTTGAATCTCCCTATGAAAATGCTTCTAGATACGCTAGAATACAATCCTAGAATTGTATTTGTTAGATTAAATCATATTGATGAAAACTATTTTACAAATGAATCTGCGTATAAAACCAGAAACAAGTCTGTTGTAAGGTTTTTATCGCCAAGGCAAGTAGAGCAAAAAGCTATTCAAGACGTAAAATTGATGTGTAACACAATACAAAAGATGATTTTGGCTTCAGGAAAATTAATCACATCTGGAATTCAATCAGTTCAAACTTTCAATGTTACACCTACTTTTTTATTCAATTGTAAAACATGTAAGACCAAATTTTTAAGAAGATCAGATTTGATTAATCATATTGAGAACAATCATCCCGATATTCCATTGCAGAGTTGCACTTTTTGCGGTAGAAAATTTCTTGTCTTTCGTGGTTTGGCACAACACATTAATATGAGTCATGCAATGATTATGATAGAGAATAAAGGCAACGAGAATTCGCTTCAAAGGACCGAAAGCTTTCCTCCTTTTAACACGCATTCAGGCGGAAAAGGTATAAATAGGGATGTGACTTCTCTTAAAGATCCAAACGATTCAGGTCTTGCAGCAGCGGAGGATGTCAGTGATCAAAAGGAAAAGGTAATAGATGACTCTACATGCAAATATACTTCAAAATATTCCAATGAAGTGTTTTTTATCTGTAATAATGAGTCATCGTCATCATTATATTCTTTTGGAAGTTCGGGCAATTCAAATGATTCACATAAAAAAGAGAGGAGTATTGATTCCGTTAGTTTAAAATGTTTAAATTCGGAAGATAAAGCAAAAGATAACATTCCTGGGATGAGTAGAATAATTGAAAAAAACGAAGAAACTGAAAATGCTTTGGAATTCAAAGTAACTTTATTCCTACCCACGAATCATCACGATATTCGGAAAGCTGTATTTAAACAAGATAATAATCATTCAAGTCAACCTATAGAAAATCATGATTTTATCCTATCATCAGAAAAAGAGTCAACGTCAGTAAAATATGTTGATTCCAGCTTAGACAATTGTTATAGCACGAGTAAGGAAACCAGTGGTGAACCGAAAAACACAGGCGAAGAAAATTCTCTGCGCGAGTTAAACAGTATTCAGCAGAATAAAGTAGACCTTGGCAATTTAATGGTAGTTGATGAACTTCAGAAAAGAGCGTTGATTACTAATTTTGAAAAACAGGAAATGATCCCTTACAGTAATCAAAATTATGAGAAGAAAACTGATACAAAAGCAATGGCGTTGACAGTAGACGATGAAGTTTTTTCTGATAAAATATGCTGCACATGTCTAGACATAATTAATGTAACGCGGCAGATATTCGACAAGAAACAGTACTCCAAATTCAAGTGCCATGAATGTCCATTTTGTGGAGTGCGCTATGCGGATATTTATTTCGAACATCACATTGCAACGGTTCATCTTGTATGTCATGAAAATGAATGTAAATCCCGAGTTATTCTATCTGGATCCCAGTTACGTAAACTACTTAATATAGAAATAAAAATGGAGTGCCTACATGTAAATTGCAATCATGATTCCTCGAGTGATTTAAAGAAGTCTAAAGGTAGTTTACATTATGCAAAATTGAAGAACGATGGAACAATAAAGAGTGTTGACGAAAACTTGAATAACAATAATGAAACCTTACGTCAAGAGTGCGATACAGTTGAGAACAACATGGGAACTTGTTGGAAGAATTTGCAAGATTTTGTTGAAAGAAAACAGGAAAAAGTAAATTCAGTTTCGATTGAATCCAATGCTTTTGATTTAAAATTTGCTGTTAAAGCTGAACCTTGCAACAGCATAAAGGAAGAGGAGGACTGCTACGAAGATAATTTGCATGTGCGCTCTACTGATTCTTCTTTACTAGCTGTTAATACGCCAAATTGCTATACGGAAGAGAATAAAGCATCAACAAACATGGGTGATTATGCTAATCAAATATCGTCACAAGAGTCTCGTAATGATGAATCATCGAAAGTCATTAAAGTGGAATCGTCCGAATCTAGCTTTTTCTGTTGTATTTGCAAAGAAACTTTTCTCCAAGAACAAAAATTGTTGGCACATTTGTTTCATAATCATCGATTCTCTTATCCGTTTATTTGTGATGTCTGCTTTTTGTGTTATAAACACGTGAAAGATTTGCAAGTACATGTGAAGGTGCACGGTAAACACAGTGTTTCAGAGAAAACAAAGTGCAACACATCTGATACCGTGGAAGGAAAGGTTTCTTCTCAAAATTGTTCTTTATTTGATAAAACTGCTGCGTTTGAATGTTATGTAAAGGAAGAACCTTCTTACTACTTGGCTGATTCCACTGCTGAAGCGCAACATCTTGAAACTGTAAATCCTAGTTTGACGAAAAATCCTTTAACTATTGAACGCAGCAGTGTTGTAGACGTACCTGAAGAACTTGACTTACTGAAATTGAATTCTAAACAAGAAGACAACTCTTTTATTAAGTCCAACACATTATCATCATCAGTAGTAGTGCCTGCCATTAATTGCAGTCGAGAAAAAATAAAATTGAAATCTAATAATGCAGCGAAAACTTTACTCATAAAGAAGGAACAAAAAGATTCTCCCTCGAAGAAAAAGAAGATAAAAATTCCATGTATAGTGGAAAAAGTAGAATACCCTCTAGATCTTCACAATTTATATGCGCATAGTCGAAAAGCTCAAGACCCGAAAGTAGTCAACAGTAATGTAGCGTTGGAGTTAGATTCCGATTGTACGGCAGAATGTAATAATACAAATTTACTTTCTGTTGAAACCAAGAAGATGAGCAATCCAGTTGAATTTGTTTCTTGTCTGAAAAATACTACTACTGTAGGGAGGAGAAAAATATCTACGTCGTTTTCAGTGTCTTCGAAAAAAATGAGAAAAAATTACTGTCAAGCACATAAAGATTCTGCAACCGCTGCCACTGCCGACAAGGTTATATTTCAGTGCAAGACTTGTGAAAAGACATTTGATTTTAAAAGATCTTATAGTGAACATATGTTTTTTATGCATGATGCTATATTTGAAGATTCAGTAGTATGTGATTTATTAAAACCTAGTTTTAAAACCAAAAATATTGAAAATGCTCTCCCGCAGAATACAGGATACAAAATAAGTAACTGTACCAACGAAGAATTTGCTCAGTGTGTAGAAACTCCCCTTACAATGGACGATACTAATTCGGTAATGGCATGCTCGATGCATTCAGGAAGTTTGATAAATGTGGAAAAAAATCTGACAGATGGAATTATTAATAACAGTAATGCTAGGAATTGCAGTCAATGTGGTGAACGATACGTACAAGTTACGTCTTATTTTCAACATAGATACGACATTCATGGCGATGATTCATTGGTGCACGTGTGTGAAAATTGTAGCAAAGTCTTGATTACAGTAAATATGGTTAATTCGCATTTGTGCACACAAGTCGATACTTTTTCCTGCAAGGATTGTGGATTAAAGTTTGTCAATGGTTTAGCACTGAAACAACACAATACGGCGACACATTTTGAATCTATTGGTCCGCACGTATGTCATGATTGTAAAAAGTGTTTCTTAACCAACAGGATGCTACAAAAGCACAAGCGCATACTTCACTCAGATGGCAGTAGGGCGAGTTCCAGTTGTGTAAATAAGGAGGATCGGAAAAGGAATAGATTACACGAATCAGATGGATCAAGAGCAAACACTACCAATAAAGTTGAAAACACGCTTAGAAACGTAGGTGATGAAAATGGGCTGAGAAAAGACCGAACTGTGAGTTTAGTTAGGCCGTTAATTACTAAAAAAGGAAAAATCAATAGTCTGACTTGTCCTGTTTGTAAATTTGTTCTTCAGTCCATTAGGCGTTTACAAGCTCATTTGATGGTGAATCATAGCAAGGTGACCGATCTCTGCCTCTTGTGTAATAGATTATTTGCCTTTGGAAGAGGAATAAGGCACATGTTAGACTTTCATATTATTCCTGCATGCAATAAAGACAATGAATATGTACTTTCTTGGGAAGGTGATCCGAGGAAGGACGTGAAAGAAGCTATACACGTTTTGGGTGAAAAAAGGTTACTAGCAATTTGCAGTTACGATGATTATACAACAATGACAGATTCCGCATCATTCCAATGTCGACATTGTTCGATGACGTATTCTGCAGTTCGATTTTACAGAAATCATTATGTACAACGGCATGACGACTTTTGTGCACTTTGTGGCCAAAGCTTTCAGAGTAATAAGGACTTTACATTGCATGTAGAAAATGTTCATAATTCTTTGAAACATTACTTATGGTTCACGGAAACTATTATTTCAACAATTATACAAACTGAAAGAAGCAAAGAAAACTCGCTAGAAACATTTATACAAATTATTGGGAGAAAATTGGACGAAAATGAGGTTGATGCTGCTTCGCAGCTATTAGAACGGATGGAAGTTGAAAGAACCTCGACAAATTCTACTTATTCGGACAAGTGTCATGTAATAGTTGCTAATGATGCAGCGAGTTGCCAGTTGTCTGGGTCAAGTTACGAGTTACTTGACGAAGCTCCAATTGATTCATCACCCCTCTCAGCAGAATGTCAGCTGTCTGACAAAGCTCGAGAGGTATCCATTGCGAAAACAAGTGAACAACAGTTACCTGTTTTAACAAGCGAGCTTCCAACGGAATCATACCCAGCAGATATTTTACAACTTCCAGACTTTTGCATGGAGTACGAAATTACTGACAATGGCACAATAGTAGCCCAGAATTCCAATTATTGCAATAACGAAATACTTGTTTCTGGCAGTATTAAAGATGACAAGGAATATATGGAGGAAAGAGACATCAAAGAAAGAAAACAAACAATCAACACGATCATTTCAACCAGAACTTTCGATATCTCCAACTGTATTTTCGAAAATTCGACAGGTGTTGCTGAGGATGCGTCATTAATTGATTTAAAAGAGAATCAAATTCTCACTGTAATAGCAAGCTGTCCAACAACAGCTAGTAGCCAGGTGGCCACGTTGTCGTCGTCTTCAGGCCACATTGTGCAAGATGATTCATTGGAAAAGAGTGGCGGAGAATGCAGTAGTTCTGTTGCTGTAGGTATTAATAGTAGCAACGTTAATAATGAGAAAGTTGCTTTAGTAGTCACGGAAGAGGATTTGCGCATATACAAAAATGATATTCAAGCTTTAGCTGAACGTTTGAGCATCACATGTAATGAGTTGTCTGTTGACGAAATTGTTGAAACCTTACAAGCGTATGTGATTTCACAAATTTGAGGCGTTTTAAGACTTGTTGAAAACAACATTCATGTTAAACTACAAAACTTGCAAAGAGTAAGTTAACTTTGTTGCCTAAAAATGAATTAAGCAATGGAACGTGTACAAAGTTCAATTTTAAATCTTGGAAACATCTCAAACAAGATTATCATTGTATTATACTTTATATTATTTAATTGATTATAAATAAATTATTATTTCAACGCCAGCTTCATATGAGAAAAGAGGATTCGTACAAATAAAATAAAAATTCTATGTTGAATAGAAAAACAGAAAAGTTGTAAGTCAATTT
>JAAAKG020171772.1:0-27352 GCA_010014905.2 Druon quercuslanigerum
TATTTAAATATTATAAATAAATAACTTCATAATATATTTGTAATTAAAGGCTTTTATTGAATTAAAAATATTATTTCAGTCTAAATGATTCACTTTTTAATCCATTTAATTTGAAATTTAGAAAAAGATTAATTATTTAATATGTAGCAATATTTTACTGTATATTTAAGACAAGCAAATTGAAAACCAATAAATAAAAGTAAACAATTTGAAATTAAATTGTTTTACATAGCAAGCTTTGAATATCTAAAATTTTTTGTTCTTTTCAAAAAATGTTTAATTTGTTAGCGAATTTTTTGAATTTTTATGTAGAAATAATAATTGTACACTTATTATTTTTAGAAAAAATTTCAGTAATTTTAAGAGATATTTAGAATTTTTGAAAAAAAATTCAGAACTTCTGAACATATTTTAAAATGAACAGAATTTGTCTTACAATTTTGAAAATCTCTTAAAATCTTTTTAAAGATTCTGTTAAAATAATTTTTCAAAATGATAAATGATTTTCAATTTTCCTAGAAATATTAGGAAAATGTTTTTATTTTTTTTTGTTGCGCCTATAAAGATTCTTAAAAAGCTTTGAAATTTTTTGTTTGAAATCTGCAAAAAACTACATTTTGAGTCTTTTTAAACATTCTAAATATAACTTAAAATTACTATTTATTTTTTCTACAAATAATAAGTGTTACGTTATTTATAAATCAACATTTGAAGGAAATTTGTTTGAATTCGCAAATTTTTCTACAAGTTCTAAAAAAATTTCAAAAATAATTTTAAAATTTCAAAAATAATTTTAAATTTGAAAAAATTAAAAACATTTTCAAGATTTCGAAATAAAATTTTAAATTTTTTCAAGGATGCTTAAACTATTTAAAATTCAAATCACTTAGCTCCTAATTGAAGAACTATTAAATTAAACAAAAATTTTAATTTTTAATATTTATAGCCTAAAATAAGTTAATGATATAATTTTGAAATTTTTTGAAGTTCATTGATTGATTCTTTAATTTAGAGTATTTGAAATTTAAACGTGGATTTATATTTTTGGAACCTATTCTAAACTTTTAAATATCAATTTTAAAAAAAAATTAATTCGAGTGTTCCACTTTGAATGCTTTAATTTTTGATTTATTTTTGATTACTTTAAATGGAAAAATGTTTAGAAACGGGAATTTTTTTCTTCGATTAAAACGATCACCCTGGTAATTCAAAAATCTTCTACTCAAAAAATATTCCAATTTAAGTTTTGATTTTTAATTTAAATAAATTTAAAACGCAGACTTGAATAAATTAATTTGAAAATTAATCTGTACTTTAAGTATTAAAAGGAAACAATAATTTATTTAAAAAACGATTCGAAAGCCGTTCAAAGTTAATAATTTCTAGATTTTGACGTTAAAAATTTAAAAAAAAAAACGATTGACACTATATAAAATATGTTTCAAATGAAAATAATTTCATAATAATGTATTTGTTATAAAATATTGTTTCAATCTAGAATATTCAATTTTTAATTTTTTTAAATTAATTTAAAATAAATGAAAAAAAATATTTAGCAGTATTTGACTGTTCATTTAAGACGATTAATTAGAAACCATATATTTAAAAGTAAACAATCTTAAACTGAATTGTTTGATATAAAAAGTCTTGAATCGTTGCCATTTCGAAGAGCTTTTAAATTTTGAACGTTACAATTTTGATTGATATTTTAAAAAAATGTTTAATTCGTAAGTGAGATTGTTGAGTTTTTCTGTTTAACTAACCATTTAACAATTATTATTTGTAGACAAAATTTAAGTAATTTTAGAGGTATTCAGAAGTTTTGAAAAAATTCAAAATAAATTTTCAACTTAAAATGATTTCAAATAATTTAAACAAAGAATTAAAAATTTTTTTTAAAAAACTAAAAAAAATAATTATCCAATTTTGGAACATTATTTTGAGAAAATATTCAAAAAGATTCTTAAAGATTTCTAAAATGGTTAAAAAATAATCTAGAAGATTTTAAGAACATTTTTTTTTTAATTTGCAGGATTTTATAACAATTGTAGGATTTTTTAATTTATATAAATATAAAAAAAATTGTACAAGTCTCAAGATTTTAAAATAAAATTTTAAAGCTTTTCAAGGATGTTTAAACTTTTTAAAATGAAAATAATTTAACTTATAATTAAGAGAGTGTTCTCTTAAAATTTTGTTAATAATTTTTTAACTTTTCTAACTTAAAATTGTTTAAAATAATATAATTTAACAAATTTAAAGTTCACTAATTCTTTAATTTAGAGCATTGGAAATGATAACGTGGATTACATTTTTACAATTTTTTTTAAATCTTTGAACTCATTAATTTATAAAAGTCAAAAATTATAAATTTTTTACCTCTCATTTTTCTGAAACTTTAATTTCAAATGTTTGAAATTCAAAAGTTCTACCTTGTGTGCTTTTATTTGTAATTTATTTTTTATTTTTTCTAATAGAAAAATGTTTAGCTTTAGAGTTCCAATTTTAAAATTTTTTATTGACCGTAAAAAATGTTTGTGAACCGGGAAATGACCGGAAATTTTTGCCACGGATTAAAAGGGCCACTCTGAAAGACTTTTAAATTAAAATTGTTAATTTTTTATTTATCAACTGCAGATTAGGGTGATCCAAAAATGCAATTGCTTCTAATTTGATGAACAATTTATCCTAATGTCTTTTTTCGATTAAAAAAATACTCTCAGAGTTATAGCATTTTCAAAATTTTTTAAATAAATGAAAAATCAAAATCTCAAGCCAAAAAATGCACGATATGAAAAAAAAGTCAAGAGATTTTTGGAAAAAACTGCAGATTAAAAAAAATCCTTAAAATCTTCCAGGTTGTTTTTTGATAATTTTGAAAATTTCTTAGAATCTTTTTCAAATTTTCTGTTACAATACATTTTTCAAAATGAAAATGCACTTTCAATTTTTCTAGGAATTTTAAGAAAATGTTTTTATTCTTTTGAAGCTTTTCAAGATTCTAAATTTTTTGTTAAAATTTCAGTGTTAATTACAAATTCAAATTTTAAGGATTTTTTTAAATTTTACAGGGTTTTCAAAAAGTTGTAGAAAATATTCAATTCATTTTAAATAATTTTTAAAAGTTCAGCTAGATTTCTGAAGGTTTAAAAAAAAATTTATAAGCTTTTCAAGGATGCTTAAACTATTTAAAATAAAAATAATTTAACTTTTAATTTAAGACTGTTAAGTCAATATAAAATTATTTTTCAATTTTTAATGTGTCTTATAGCTTAAAATTACTGAAAATAAAATAATTTTTAAACATTTTAAAGTTCATTGCTAGATTCTTTTATTTAAATGATTGAAAATGTTAACGTGGATTTATTATTAATTATTCCTTTTTTGGTTGAAAATTAATCTTTACTAGTTCGAAATTCTACAATTTTGATGAAAATTTGTCTTTTTAATTAACAACTTATTATTTCGTTGAAAATTCACGTATTTTGTAAAAAAAATCGATTTTTTTTGGTAGAAAATTATGTTTTTTCCTTGAAAGCTCCTTTTCTTTAAAAAATTCAAATATGCCATTTAAATATTTATCATTTTATATAAAAATTCAACTTTTAAATTGCAAATAAAATTATCTGGTTAACAGTTAAACTCTTTTGTTAAATATTAAATTTTTTGTTGAAGATTCGTCATTTTAATTAAAAATTTATTTCTTTGTTTGAAAAATGAGCTGTTTAATTAAATACCTGTTTTTTATTTAAATGCAAAGGAATTTTTGTGATAAAAGCTTCTAATATTTAAGTTTTTTTATTTTAAAATGTTTCTTTTCGAAGACTTATAAAAACTGAAATTTGATATTATCTGTATTTTTTTTAACTTGAATACTTGAAATTGACCATGAATTTTTAATTAAAAACTCTAAACAATTTCAAGCGTTTGAATTTCTTTATTGGTTAATTTTGAACGTTTCAAATTTAAATTTGACAAATTTTGGAACTCGTTTTAAAATTGTTTAAAGTTAACATTTTCTTATTATTTTTTATATAATCGTTCAATTGTTAAAAATTGGTAATTTTTTGTTTCTCACTTTTAGAGTCTCCCAATATTAAAGTTCTTTTTCATTTTCAAAGCTTCAATTTTAAATTTATTCTTTTGGAATTTACAAGCAAAATTATGAAATCGAAATTTTTTATATTTTCCAATTCCTAGAATTTGAACATTTTTAAGCTGAAAGCTTCAAATTAAGAAGCAATTATAAGGCTTCGAGTTTCTCTTTTGTTTTATTTTGCACATTTGAAATTTAAATAATACAATTTTGGAATTTATTGTAAAGTTATTATTTAAATTTGGAACTATAGTTGAAAGTTAATGATTTTTTATTGCTTGTTTATGATATTTTGTTTATTTTTGATTTTTATAATTTTTAGTTTTTATTATTATTTTTTATTTTTGTTTTAAAAGCTTTCATATTTAATTGATTATTTTATAACATTTCTTAAATACTAAAAACTAATTAAAAAATTATTGTTTAAATTTGGAACTATAGATTAATTGAAAACTAAAATTTACAATTCTTTATTTTTGAAGTTAAAGAAAATATATTTTTAACTTCAAACTTGATAAACTTGTCAATTTTTAGTTTTTTTATTTTTAATTTTTAACTTTCCATATCTAATTTATTCCTTAAAAGACTTTTAGGTTCAATTTGTTAATTTTTTATTTCGCACTTTTAGAGAATTCCCATATTTTAATTTTTTATTTTCAAATATTCATTTTTTGCTTGGAATGTTAGAAGTTTTAAGCGCTTCAAATTGGTTAAGATTTTTTATGTTGAAAAATTTAACTAATTGGTTTTTTGTTTGTTAAAAAATTATTTTTTGAACTGTAAATATAACTGTTCCGTTTTTTGTCGAAAATTTTTCTTATTTAGTTGAAAATTCAAATTAATATTTATTTCAGAATTTATCTTTTTCTTGAAAATTCATCATAGTATTCTAAATTTTCCCATGAATTTTAAGAAAATTGGTTCATTCTCATGAAATTTTTGAAATTCTTTTAAAGCTCATAAAGTTTATTCTTAAAAATATTAAAAAATCGTAATTTCTAAAAATCTTTTAAAGTTTAAAATTTCTTTTAAATCTCTTCGATTCTACTAAATATTTCTTGACTTTACTCGATTTTTATTATTTTTATTTTTTAATCTTACCTAGGTAAGATTAAACATTTTCCTTTAAAATCTTTTACACTCTTTTTCAAAATTTTAGGAAAGCGTTTAGTATGTGTAAAAATCTTTCTTAATTTTCTTTTAAGAACGAATATTTTTTTTAAATATTATTAAATATATATTTTTTTAATTAGGCTAAACCAAAAAATGCCTAAAAATCTTTCAGATTCTTCTTTGAAAAATTTTAAATTGTTTTTAAATAATCTCTTGAAATTAATTTTTAGAAATAAAAAATTATTTTAATTTTTTCTAGGAATTAAAAAAAATTTCTCATTATCGTGAAACCTTGCTAATTTCTTAACAAATCTTTATAATCTGAAATTATTCTTAAATCGTTTTAAAATTTCTGAATTTTTTTAAAAACTTACTCTTTGTTATAAAGATATGTAATACATTATTCTGCTTAAAAATTTATGTTTTGTAGTTGAAAATGTCACTATTTATTTTAGAATTTACCTTTTTTATTTTAAAATTAATTTTTTTAACCTCAAATTTAACTATTCCATTTTTAATTGAAACTTTTTCTATTTTAGTTAAAAGTTCAACTATTTGTTTACAAATGCATGCAATTTGATAAAAAATTCTTCTTTTTGATAAAAAATTAATCCTCTTTGTTAAAAATTTTTATTTTTACTAGAAAATTTAACTAGTTGGTTAATATTTCATCTATTTTGTTAAAAATTCGATATTTTTAACTGAATTTTTGAACTAAGAATTGAAATGTACTATTGTTGATAAAAATTTACCTTTTGCAGTCGAAAATTTAACTATCCATTTGATAATTCTTCTTTTTTAATTAAAAATTATTTTTTTTACTGCAAATTTAAGTATTTCATTTTTGTTTAAAACTTAATTCATTTTAGTTAAACGTTTAAATATTCAGTTAAAAATGTATTTATTTTGTTAAAAAGTTTTCTTTTCTGGTAAAAAATTAATTCTTTTTGTTAAAATTTCATCTTTTTCGTTGAAAATTAATCTGGTTGGTTGAAAATGTATTAATTATTAATAATTAATTATATTAAAAGTATTTTGTATTTTCGGCTTTTAATTCCAAAATACTATTAAATACTATTTTATATTTTTTCATTTGAAACTTTCGATTGAAGAAAAGATGAAACTCTAAATTCCTTCTAAAAAATCGAATTTAAAGCCAAAATAATTTATTTCAAAAATTCAAATTCTTCCCGCGCCGCTGATTTGAGCCAGTGGGGGTGAAGCTTTCCAAATCCACCGCTGGAGGCCGTTGTGCGCGGATTCCCTCATCAAAACGGTACAGAGTCTCCAGGAGGGCGGTTGTGCTCCGCTCCAACTCTCCTTCGAAATAACGAATAAAACGAAAACAAGTCCAGTGCCTCTCGCGGTTTTCGATAACGAATTCGTTCGGTAGTTACGCGCGAAAGTGAAATGCGCGATCGTGTTGTGAGTTGACAGTGTCAGGATTATAGTGTTTCGAAGCAAAAAAAAACGTAAGGATGAACTTTTGCATCTTGCACTAGTAAAAAAAAACCCTGGAAATCTAGCCAGCGGGGCCCTAGGACGCGCTCAATAAATATTGGGCGTCTCAACTCTAGGAGCTCAGAAATTGTTTTGACAGTTTGCCGATCACCGGCCGGCGTGTCAGTTGACAGGACAGGAAGTGGGTGCTCCATTTTTTCGTGGGTTCCAAATTTGAATGTGCTCCAGAAGTGATCCACTCAATTAATCTGTCATCTAAATTTTATTTTCGATTCGAATTCGAGTCTTCCAAATCGATTCTTCCCCTGGCCTGCATTCCTCGAACTCCCTTTTTTATCTTCCACTTTTAATGGTTTCAAGTGGAGCTGCGACGCTGGGAAAACCGGTATCTGTCAAAGAAAACCTTGACCTATCCAAATTTAGTATTTTTCAGACTTCTACTTTTCAGTGCGAGTCCTTCTCTGTATAAAATTCCAATTGTGAAACATTCTTAGCACCAGAATAATTTCTGTAATTTCTCAAAAGAATTTCGGATAAGTGATCTTTTAGTGAATCTTAGTGATTTTAAAAATTATTGATACTAAATCATATCCATCTCTCAAAATTAGATGTAGTTTCTGTCAGAATTATATCAAAAAGCTTTTGAGTATTTTTCCAAAATACCTTTCGTTCCTAATAATCGAACTCTTGATCCAATTTTGTTTTCTTTTCGTGAATTTTTTTTGCAGAGCAGGGAAAAATCGAAATGGAATCTTGACATGCCGGTTTCCTTATTTGAAAATTGCTACCCTTTTCTCATTATTCGTTTTATCGCGAATTCCTCTGATCAGCCTGCGCACTGAAAATGTCGATTCGGTAAGGGCGTTCCGGTCGATCTGCAAATGGTCTCTACATTTGACAGTTTGTGGAGCCCCAGATTAGTGGGGGGTTGGTGGGATTATAGGATAGGAAGGGATTATCACCCTACTTTTTCTGTTTACTTTCCGGGAATCTTCATAATCGAAATTTTCATCTGAGATTATTTTCCCGGTACCGATTTTTTTTCTTCAAGATAGGATACAAATTTTCAGATTTGAATAAATTTTCAAAATGTTGTCTTTTTTTTCTATTCTCGGGGAAAAATTATATCCGGTATTGGTTTGAAAATTTGTTTTGTTGTGTATAAAATTAATCTTCTGTGTTGAAAATTTATCTTTTTGATTGAGGATTTAACTATTGTGTTAAAATTTTGGCTCTTTTGTTGAATTAAGCTGTAGTTGAAAAAAAAATTTTAAATAGTGTTTCTTTTTTAAACTGGAAATTTAGCTTACAATTTTGAAATTTTCTTTTTTAGTTGAAAGTTCAACTATTTGGTTGAAAATTGATGTATTTCGTTAAAACTTCATAGTTTCATCAAAAATGAATCTTTTTCGGAAAAAGTCATCTTTCTTGGTTGGGAATGAAAATTTTTAATTGAAAATTCATCTTTGTGGTAAGGGTTCAACTGTTTGAAAGCTCTTTTTTTTAAATTCATTTTTACAGATAAAATTAAATTCTTACATTTTTTTCAACTTATTTTCTTTCGTTAAAAAATTAACTATTTGTTTAAAAACTCAACTATTTGGTTGTAAATTCAAAAACTTCAAAAATACAGCTATTAGTTAAAAAATTGACTATGTTTATTTCCAAATTCATCTTGTTTAATCAACACTTCTACTATTTAGTTTTTAAAAATTAACAATTTTTATCTTTTAGAGTTGAAATATCTTTGTAAAAAAACCATTTTTGTTATTAAAGGTTGATAATTTTATTGAAAAATCCTACTATTTGATAGTAAATAAATTACTTTTTTTAAATTCATATTTCTTTGCGGAAAATTCATATTTTCGAGTTAGAAATTCTACTGTTTTATAGAAAATTCCTTTTGACATGAAATTCGTTTTTTTTTTTCAAAAATGTATCTTCTGGTAAAATGTCTTCTTTTTTTGGTGAAAAATTTAATTGGTTTTGTAGAACATTGTAATATTTGGTGGAAAATTGCAGCACTCTATTGTCTTAAAACTTTTTTCTTTTGAAAATTAATTTTTAAATTGAAAATTTAATCATTCCTGTTTTAAAACTTTCATTTTTTAGTTAAAATTTCAACTATTGGTTACAAATTCATGTATTTGATAAAAAATTAACATTCTTCGTTAAAAAATTGTCTTTTTCAATAGAAAATGGAATTTTCGTCGCAGAAGATTTATCTTTTTTGGTTGAGAAAATTCAACGATTTGGTTAAAAAGTCACCTTCTTTAATTAAAAATTAACTTTATTTTGGGAATTTATCTTTAAGGGGTTAAAACTTTTTTTTACTATTCGAATTTCGTGTCATTCTTGAACAATTAAACTTCTTGGTTGAAAATTTATCTATGTTTTTAAAAAAATTTAGCCCATCCAATTATTTTGTTGAAAATTGAATTGAATAATCTAAATACATGACCACAAATTTGCATTTATTAAAATTATGTTTAAGTACATATAGTTTTGATGTTTATGAAACCTAATTAACTACAAAATTAATATTATAATTGAATCCTGGTTTGATTGGAAATTTTTAAGATTTAGCCCATTCATGACCTTTGTTTTTGCAGAAAAATTAGAGGCAAATAAAACCTATTTTCTCTAATATTGTTATTTTAAAAATTGGTCCAGGTAGTTCAAAATAATTATTGAACCATCGAATAATGAAGTTTTTTCTTTTCTCTTTTTTTTTTCTTTTGTGTAGGATTTATAATCTTTTCCGTTAAAAAGGCTTAAGTTCATTATAATTTTTAAGCCTTAAGAGTCCTTCAAATGTAAAAATCCTTTAGTGTAGAAATTAAATTTTCTTTCGAATTTTCCCAGATTGAAATTCAACATACATATTTAAATCAAGTTAAGTGTCCGCGAAGTGCAAGTGTTCAAGAAAGCAAATTAAGAAGTGAAAAAAAGTTTCAAGTTTAAGGAATAAGGATAAAAAGACAGAACGATTGGGGGTGGGAGAGGACGGAGTGATGACGGGCGAGGAAGGAAAAGGTGGCGGGGTTGGAGGAGGCGGCGGTGGTGTTGATGCTACTGATAATGGAAATGTTATTAACGCAATTGTTAATACAAATCAACAAAATGGAGGAACGGAGAAAGCACCAGTTGTTGGTGGAACCAATGTTGAAACTTTGCCTCGTCCGGGAAAACAGGTAATAATTTAAATCGTCTATTATTATTATTTATTATTTACTAGTTTAAATTTTACATCTAGTTGGCACTTTCAATTTTTTTCATCAATTTTCGAAGTATTATACATTACAAATTATATTTTTTTCCTGTTTTCAACAAATAATTTTTATTGAAAAATTAACTATTACATTTTTGATTAAAAATTCTACTGTTTTATTGATATTTTTTTTTGTAACAGTAAAATTACTGTTTTGTAGAAAAATTTTCTTTCAGGCTTGAAAATTAAGAAAAATCTTTGAAATTAAACTTTTTTGTTGAAAATTCATATTTCAAGGTTGAAAATTTCATTATTTGTTTGAAAATTAATTTAATTTGTTGAAATTTTTTTCAATTTATGGTAAAGCAATGTTACTGTTTAGTTAAAAATTTAATTTTGTTTGGTGTTAAAATTCTACTAATTTGTTAAAATTTAATCGTTTTTGGTTGAAAATTCAACTCTTTTGTTGAATTCGACTGTATTTTATTTTTTTATAAATATATTTTTTAGTTAGAATTATTAAATATTAGATTTTTTTTAGAACTATATTATTTCGTAGTACGTTTATGTTATTTTTTGGAAAATTCATATTATCTGGTTGAAAATTCTACTGTTTTGTAGAAAATTCCTCTTTTCGGCGGGAAAATTAAAAAAATTCCTTAAGAATTAACTTTTTAAATAAAAATTTATATTTCAGGGTTAAAAATTTTATAATTTGATTGAAAATAAATTTATTTTGGTAAAAAAAGTCTTAATTTTTGGTAACAGAAATGTGAATGAAATTCAACTCTTTTGTTGAATTGGACTGTTTTTGATTTTTTGATAAGTATATTTTTCCGGTAAAATATTAAATATTACAGGTTTTCTTGAGAATTCCACTATTTAGTAGTAAATTTCTTATTTTTTTGTTGATGAAAATTCTACTGTTTTGTAGAAAATTTTTCTTTCAGGCTTGGAAATTAAAAAAAGTCTTTTAGATTTAACCTTTTTGTTGAAAGTTCATATTTCAGGATTAAAAATTTCATTATTTGATTGAAATTTTCTTTTAAATTAATCTAATTTGGTGAACATTTCTTAATTCCTAAATGACTTATTTATTAATTAATTATTTACTTTTATTAAAAGGTAATCGTTTTTGAGTGAAAATTCAACTCTTGCTAAATTTGACTGTATTTTATTTTTTTATAAATATATTTTTAATTTAATATTATGAAATATTACATGTTTCCTTGAAAATTCGATTATTTTGTATTAATTAGTTTTTGTTTATTCGGTTGAAAATTTATATTTTTTGCTGAAAATTAAAATTTCCGGATTAAAAACTCTACTGTTTTATTAGAAATTTATTTTTTTAAATTGAAAATTCTACTAATTTAAAAAAAAGTAATAGTTTTTTGTTGAAAAATCAACTCTTTTGTTGAATTTGACTGTTTTTCGTTTTTTGATAAGTATATTTTTCAGGTAAAATGTGAAATATTACAGGTTTTCTTGAGAATTCCACTATTTAGTAGTAAATTTCTTCTTTTTTTGTTTTATTGAAAATTCTACTGTTTTGTAGAAAATCTTTCTTTTAAGGCTTGAAAATTTAATAAAATTCTTTGAAATTTAACCTTTTTGTTGAAAATTCATATTTCAGGGTTGAAAATTTCATTATTTGATTGAATATTATATTTTTTTAATAATTTCATTCTGTGAACATTTCT
Organism: Druon quercuslanigerum; assembly: GCA_010014905.2. Classification (NCBI taxonomy): domain Eukaryota; kingdom Metazoa; phylum Arthropoda; class Insecta; order Hymenoptera; family Cynipidae; genus Druon; species Druon quercuslanigerum. The sequence continues at coordinate 11,585 of JAAAKG020171772.1, forward strand.
TAATTATTAAATTAATTATTTATTAATTAATTATTTAATTTTATTAAAAGGTAATCGTTTTTGAGTGAAAATTCAACTCTTGTTGAATTTGACTGTCTTTTATTTTTTTAGAAATATATTTTTTAACTAAGATTATTAAGTATTACATGTTTTATTGAGAATTACACTAGCTAGTGATATTTTTGTTTTGTTGGAAATTAAAATTTTCGGGTTAAAAATTCCACTGTTCTGTAGAAAAATTGTCTTTAAGGTGTCAAAATTAAAAAATATCCTTGAAATTTAACTTTTTTGTGGAAAATTAATTTAATTTGGTGAAAATTTCTGAATTTATGCTAAAGCAATGTTACTGTGCAGTCAAAAATGTAATCTTTTTTGGTTTAAAAATTCTACTACTTTGTTAAAAGTCAATCGTTTTTGGTTGAAAGTTCAACTCTTTGGTTGAATTCGACTGTATTTTATTTTTTTATAAATACATATTTTCGGTTAAAAATTTTTTGTTTTGTAGAAAATTTGACTTTAAAGCTGGAAAATAAAAAAATTGCCTTGAAATTTAACTTTTTTGTTGAAAATTTCATTATTTAATAGAAAATTCTTTTTTTTTTTTCTTTTCTTTTTCTATGAAAATTAATTTAATGAAGTGCAGATTGGTTAATTTATGGTAAAGCAATGTTACTGTTTAAATACAAATTTAATTTTTTTTGTTAAAAATGCTAACACTTTGCTGAAAGTTCATCGTTTTTAATTGAAAATTCAACTCTTATTGAATTCGACTGTTATTATTTTTTTTAGAAATATATTTTTTAGTTAAAATGATTTAATATGACCATTTTTTCTTGAGAATTCCATTATTTTGTATTAATTAGTTTTTGTTTATTTGGTTGAAAATTTATATTTTTTGCTGAAAATTAAAATTTCCGGGTTAAAAATTCTACTGTTTTATTGAAAATTTATTTTTTCTTATTGAAAATTCTACTAATTTAAAAAAAAAGTAATACTTTTTTGTTGAAAAATCAACTCTTTTGTTGGTTTTGACTGTTTTTGATTTTTTGATAAGTATATTTTTTTGGTAAAATGTGAAATATTGCAGGTTTTCTTGAGAATTTCACTATATAGTAGTAAATTTCTTCTTTTTTTGTTGTTGACAATTCTACTGTTTTGTAGAAAATTTTTCTTTTGGGCTTGAAAATTAAAAAAATTCTTTGAAATTTATCCTTTTTGTTGAAAATTCATATTTCAGGGTTGAAAATTTCATTATTCGATTGAAAATTAATTTATTTGTTTAAAAATTAATTTAATTTGGTGAACATTTCATAATTATTAAATTAATTAATTATAAATTACTTATTAAACTTTATTAAAAGGTAATCGTTTTTGAGTGAAACTTCAACTCTTGTTGAATTTGACTGTCTTTTATTTTTTTACAAATATACTTTTTAGTTTAAATGATTAAATATTACGTTTCTTCTTGAGAAATAAACTATTTAGTGATACTTTTATTTTGTTGGAAATTCAAATTTTCGAGTTGAAAATTTCATTTGTTGATAGAAAATTCGTTTTTTTTTGTTTGAAAATTAATTTCATTTAGTGAAAATTTGTTTAATTTATGGTAAAGCAATGTTACTTTTTAGTTCCAAAAATAATTCTTTTGATGGAAATTCCACTCTTGTTGAAATCGACTGTTTTTTATTTTTTTTATAAATATGTTTTTTAGTAAAAATGATTTAATATAACAATTTTTTCTTCAGAATTACATTATTTAGTATTATGTTCATATTATTTTTTTGAAAATTCATATTTTCGGATTGAAAATTCTACTGTTTTGTAGAAAACTCCCCTTTTAGGCTGGAAAATTAAAAAACATCCTTAAAAATTAACTTTTTAAATTAAAATTTATATTTTAGGGTTAAAAATTTCGTCATTTGATAGAAAGTAAACTTCTTTTGGTAAAAAGTCTTAATTTTTTATAACAAAAATATTACTGTTTAGTTGAAAATTTAATTAATTTTGTTGAAAATTAATCGTTTTTGGTTGGAAATTCAACTATTTTTTTAATTTTACTGTTTTTTATTTTCTTACAAGTATATTTTTTACTTAAAATATGAAATATTATATGATTTCTTGAGAATTCCATTATTTTGTATTAATTAGTTTTTCTTTATTTTGTTGAAAATTTATATTTTTTGCTGAAAATTAAAATGTCCGGGATCAAAATTCTACTTTTTTGTTGGAAATTCGTCTTTTAGGCATGAATATTAAAAAATGTCCTTAAAAATTAACTTTTTTGTTGGAAATTCATATTTTTAGGTTGAAAATTACATTATTGGATAGGAAATTCATCTTTTTGGTTTGAAAATTCAACTCTTTTAGCAAAAATTTTATCTTTTCTATATAAAATGTAACCTTTTGGTTAAAGATTAATATTTTTAATTGAAAGTTCCACTCTTCAGTAGTAAATTCATTTCTTTGTCGAAAATTCCTTTTTTTTGCTGGAAAAGCAATTGTTGTGTAGAAAAATCATATTTTTGGATTGATGAATCAATTATTTGATAGAAACATTGAAAATTTTGGATTTAACTATTGTGTTAAATTTTTATGTTTTTGAATGAATTTGTTCACATTTTTTTGTGCTGAGAATTAATGTTTAAACTGAAAATTTAACTATTACATTTTTTATTGAACTTTGTTGAATATTTATATTTTTGTCGAATATTAATCGTTGCAGGTAGAATATTCTACTAGTTTGTTTTAAATTTGTCTTTTTAAATAGAAAATTAATCTTTTTCATATAAAAGTCATCTTTCTTGCTTGAGAAATCGATTTTAAAATTTCGTTAAAAATTTAATTATTTTGTTGAAAATTCAACAATTTAGTTAATGCCTGTTTTGTTGAACATTCGTCTTTTTGGATAGTGAATTCATCTTTCTTGGGTGAGAATAAACTTTTTTTGTTGTTGAAATTTTCAGTGTCTTACCAAAAATTAGTCTTGTTGGTTTAAACATTTAACTGTTTATTTAAAATGTAATCTATTTTGTTGAAAGTACAATATATTTGGACTTGAAATCTTAGGAATAAAAATCGTTTCACATTGAATTCAAAATTATATTTGGATTAATTTTGATTTAAAAAATTTTATACCGCTATTTTCATGAAATGTTACCCTTTTTTTCCCTTTTTTGAGAGCGTTTGGGGCTCGAAAATTCGAGATGATTAAAAAAAAGATCCTCTACAAGGATTTAGTTGTGCCAGGTTATGCAAAAAGCTGATCAACAAAAAAAAGACCCCAATTATTGGAAAATCTTTTTATCTTAAATGAACTAAGCCGATCAATTTTGGTTATACGAGCGTAAAAATCGGCTTACTTTAAAGGTTTTTCCCTTAGAGCTGATAATTTATGGGATTAGGTGAACTCGGTTTGCTCTAAAGCTCGCGAGGGAAAAGATCCCATCTCCCGATTTTTTCTTTCATCTCTGGCTCAGAAAGACGCATGGGAAATTTATTGTCTATTCTTTACAAGTTGAAGTTCCAAGTTCTTTATCAGACACTTGAAATCTATTTATTTCTGGCAGTTTAAAAACTTAATTAGAAATCTTATTTATAGGTGATTTCCGTTTTTCTTCTTCACTGAATCACTCTTGGTTTCTTTAAAATCCAAGAACACTTATTTCACTGAGGCTGAAACAGAGAGTAAATATATAGAGCGAAGAAGCAGTTTAACATTTCTTTCTGACGTACTTATTTCACTTGGAGTAACGTTAGTTCTCAATTACTTTAAAAAAAAAATAAAATAAAAAAAAAATGATAACAGACTCACATTGCAATTAGGAAATTGCGTGGGACAACTTCGCGTGCTCTTGAACTATTATGGCAATGGGAAACGAGCGAAATAAGAATTATACGATTGAGTAAGATCAGAAGGTCTTCAGCTTCCGGCGATCTTCTTTTTCTGGTACCGGAAATTCCAAGTCGCTGAACGCAATAATTGAGACTCTGATGACTTGAAAATTTAACTTTTTAACACATAGCTTTGTAAAAAATTTCATGGCGCTCTTTTTTGTCTTGGCATAAAAGTTGTAGCTTTGACCGTTTCTGTAAAAAAAACAGAAGAACTTAATTTTTGAAACCAGCAAATTTACTGAATACTTTCACTTCAATTCGCTCTGAAAGAGAAAATTCTATATATTTAATAAAATAAACAGTTCTTAAGATAATGTGCAATTAAAAATTTATTGGTTTTGTTAAATAAAAAAGTTATAAATTTTATTGACGAGCCGTATCAAAATAACGTTAGACAATTTTCAAACTCTTCGTTTATCGAGGGAATTTTGAGTAAGCCCAAACTTCCAGCAAAAGAAATGCTTGGTAGGATATAATTAAGTTTTCTGAAAAGTTTTACCCTAATTGAATGTTTCGTTAACAAAATAGAGGGTATCTTCAATAAAATTCATTTTTAAGATTAGCTAGGAAAGTATTATACATCTCTTCAGATTTAAAGAACATTGTTGTATCTTTTACCGTTTCTGTAAAAAATCAGAAAAACTTAATTTTTCAAACCAGCAAATTAACTGAATATTTTCACTTCAACTCGCTCCGAAAGACAAAGTTTTCTTTATATTTTAAGATGAAAATTTAAGAACTTTTCCTTCATAATGTTCTTAAGATAATGTGCAATTGAAAATTTATTGGTTTTGTTAAATGAAAAAAATATACATTTTATTGACAAGCAGTATCAAAATAACGTTAGACGATTTTCAAACACTTCGTTTATCGAGGGAATTTTGAGTAAGCCCAAACTTCCAGCAAAAGAAATGCTTGGTAGGATATAATTAAGTTTTCTGAAAAGTTTTACCCTAATTGAATGATTCGTTAACAAAATAGGATCATTCAAATAGCATTTTCCGAGTGCGTGAGGGGCCATAAATTCGGAGGCCGGTTGCACCACGCCATTTAGCTCTTTAGAATACAACTATGTTTGTATACAATGTCCTTGAAATAGGTGTACATTAGAAACATATTGTAAACCAAAATCGAGAGCATCTTACATAAAATTCATTTTTAAAATTAGCTAGGAAAGTATTATACATCTCTTAAAATTTGAAGAACATTGTATTTGATTCCTAAGCAAAATAGAAACAAAGAAAATAGGGCTAATAATATTAGCAAAGTAAAGAAAAACATTTAATATGTTCTAAATTATTTTTATTTCATTAGTGATATAATTACTAACAAGTTTAGTTTGAATAAAACCCAGTTAAATATAGTTCTAAACAATTTTCAAGAAAAAAATAATTTATTGGTAGATAATTAAACTTTTTGGTTGAAAATGAACTTTTTTTTAATTCATAATTTTGGTTGAAAACTCATCTCTTTTAGCAGAAAATCGATTTTTTCGTTTAAAATATTATTATTTTGTTTAAAAATTTGTGTTTGTAACATACATTTTTCGGAATGTTTGTAATCATCCTGTAAATATGTATATATAATGTAAGATGTAAATATTTAATGATTTTACCCTGACAAAAAAATAATTGCTAATAGTGTAAAAAAATAAATAGATAAAAATAATTCCAGTACAGAGGCGACGGCTGTGGTCGAGCAGGTCGAGACTCCGAGTTGTCACCTGTCACACGCACCCGATCAGTGCTATTAGAATGCTCCTATTATGTTAAAAAATAATTCAATTAGGGTGAAACTTTTCAGAAAACTTAATTATATCTTACTAAGCATTTTTATTGCTGGAAGTTTGGGCTTACTCAAAATTCCCTCGATAAACGAAGCGTTTCAAGATTTTCTAACGTTATTTTGATACTGATTGCCAAAAAAATGTATAACTTTTTTATTTAACAAAACCAATAAATGTTTAATTGCACATTATCTTAAGAACAGTTTGAAGGACAATTTATTACATGTTTATCTTAAAATATATAGAATTTGGTCTTTCACGCGAGCTTAAGTGAAAATATTTAGTAAATTTGCTGGACTGAAAAATCAAGTTTTTCTGATTTTTTACAGAAACGGTAAAAGATGCAACTTTTTCGCCGAGAGAAAAAAGATGCGCCATGAAATTTTCTACAGAGGGACGTGTTAAAAAGTTAAATTTTCGAAAACTGATTTTCAAGTCATCAGGGGCCAACTCGAGCTGCCTGAAGCGGCTAGGAAAATTTTATTTATTATATAATTCGGAATTTATCTTGTTTGGTTAAAAATTTGACTTTTTGTAATTAAAAATGCAATTATTTTCTTTAAAATTAAAAATATAACTATTTGGTTGAAAATTCGTGTTTAAAAACAAATATTAGAATTAATTTTTTTAACTAAACCTGTAATTATTCTATTTTTGATTGAAAATTTATATTTTTAATTGAACATTGATCTTTTTTAGTTAAAAAGTCAACTATTTAGTTGAAAATTATGTTTAGGAATCAAACAATTTTTTAAAAATTTAAATTTTTTTTGGTTGAAATATCATCTTTTACATGTTTTGTTGAGAATTCATCTTATTTTCGTTGAAAAATCCACTACTTGGTTTAAAGTCAAACTACTTTCTAAAAAAATAATTTTTATTGATGATTTCTTATTTTAGTTAAAAAGTGACCTATTTTGTAGAAAACTTCACTATTTGTTTGAAAATTAACTTTTTTTTTTATTTAAAATTCATATTTTTGGATAAAAATTCAACTATTTGCTTGAAAATCAAACTGTTTTGATGAAAATCTAACTGTTAATTAGAAAATTTATCTTTCTTGGTTAAACATATAACTATTTTTTTAAGTTGGTGTTTTTTTATAATTCATTGGGTTGAAAAACGACTTTTGGTAGAAAATTCATTTTTTATGTTAGAAAAATCATCTTTCTTGGATATAAATGAACTTTTTTATTAAAAATTCCCCTGTCTTCGAAAAATTCGACAGGTTGGCGTAAATCTAGCAGTTAAAAATAAAAAATAAAATTTCGACTTCAAATAGGAGGAATTTAAAGTGTTTCATATTGAATTCCTTATGGTTTTTCACATTTATTTTATATAAATGAATTTATTCTCCTATTATTCCTATCTTTTCGTGAAAAATCACCCTATTTCCCCTGTTTTGAGAGAATTTCGGGATCGGTATATTCTTACTAAATATTAATTTTTAAATTATATAAAATCTAAATAACAGGAGATATATTTAATTTTAGTTATATGATCCAATTTTTATTCGTGATTTACTTTATGCTTTTAATTGAGTCGAAATTAATATGATACATACTTTACTATTTGAAAAATATTACTATTTAATTTTTTTATTTGGGGATTAATAAGAGCAATTTACTGTGCAAAATTCCTGAAAATAAAACCAAGAGATCAGTAACCAAATTTGGGCAACCACCATAAAGTGTTTCTATTAAGATTTGAAAAAAGTTTTAAAAAATTTACTATATAGCATTAATTTGCACATTAATTTGATTATTGGACATTAAATAGGATTTTATATTTGGTTTTAATCTTATTTAAAATTTTTATATTGTAATAAGAACCATTTTATAATTCAGAGAAGAAAACATCACCTAATAAAACATCCATTAGTTAGGGAGTAGCGCGCTATTTTTATCTTCATTTTATCGACCTTACCGTTAGAATTACAATTTTTGGGTTGACTGTATAACCGGAAGGAATTAGCTTTCTAATAAAGTTTAACGTTAAGAAATTGTATTATTGGATAGCGTAGCTTCGAAAAAGAAAAATTATATTTAATTATTTTCTCATTATTTTTATACTTTCAATTAAAATTTTCAGCTGACTTACAATAACTGCGAAGCTAATTATAAGCAAATTCAAGTGATTTCACAATGTACGATTTCACCGGAAATCCTTTAAAATTTTTGAAATTGAAAGCCTTCAACGTTGAGTTACCTGATATATAAACGCTCAAACTTGAACCATTTTCATATAAATTGACAAAAAAATTCCTGTCAATTTAAATTGTCTGCGGTTTAAATTTTTAGCAGTTTTTGTTAATGCTATTGGAAATTTGTTTACAAGTTTGTTCAAATATGCAAAGGATCAGAAACTACATTATTTTATTTTATTGTACTAATACATTTTATGAGAGTGAATTTGTTAACCTTTTAAGCAGAAAATCCGAAATCAGGAAATTTTATAGAAACATTTTCTGAAGATTTCTGGTAAAATTTTTAATGATTCTTTAATTTGAAAAAATAATTCCAAGAGAATATGAAAAAAATTTATAAATTTTTCCAATATTCTGAAAAAAGAACCTGGAAGATTCTAGAATTCAAATGATTTCTTACAATTTCGAATAACAATATAAAAGAGTGATTTGGTCTTTCAAACCGAGAAAACTTAAGAATTTGTTGAGCGAAAATTAGTAGATATCCAGTTAACAGTTTTTGATAATGTTTTTATTTATTCAGTATTTATTTAGTTTTTGATAATACTGTGGGAAACATATTTGTTGATATATGTAAAAGCTACAAAAAAAATCTGTTCTACATTACCCGATAAGCAAGGCCGGTTCTAGATGACCTCATAAAAGGATATTGAGCAATTGTGAGGAAAAAAATTTTGCGTAAACACATACCGTCATATCAAAATTATAACTATATACCTGCATCTTTTGCGCGCTCAATAAATAAAGAAACGGATTTTTTAATTCAACGTATTATCTAAAAGAAAGCAATAACTCATCCTTGTTTTTCTCATAGCTAAAATAATTCAAAGAACCTTGAAGTTGTTTACGTAAAATTGGTCTCTCACAATTACGCAATATCATTTTATTATCTTATCCAGAAAAGTCTAGTCTTTAACTCGATGTCTGTAAGATAGGAATCTTGATCTAGAACTAGCACTCCAAGCTTTGAAATACTTTACTTTTTTTCTGTAATGAAAAAGCTGAAGATAGTGATTCCTGAAAGGTAGAATTTCCGGGCAAATAAGAAAGTTGAAAAGGAAGCGATTTGGGATTAATTGTCTGAAATTGAAGTCGGAAATGAATCTTTGTTTTTGGTCGTGGATTAAGTGTGCTCATGCACATTATAACGCTGATTCAGCTTATTTAATGCGGACTCCATGCCTCTCATCAAAAGGTTGATTCAAATGATTCTTGAAGTTACATCTAAATAGGCGATGCGTTCATCTTTAATAGTGGTTACTTGACTACATCACTAAATTCTTGCCACTAGCTCGCTGTGTGTGACGTCAGATCAGGTATTAAATGCACGCACGCATTTACCCTATTCTAAATTCGTATTAGGCACATGCATGCTGACTCAGTTTGGGAATTAGAAGGGGAAACCGCGGCAGCTGTCGTTCCCATGCATTCGCATACTTGATTGTCATTGGTCCGAACTTCGACTGCAGAAGGAGAATTTTATTTCTCTGACCAGATGGGCACTACTAGTGCTCAACATATTACTGACTAATTGGATATAATTTTACGAAAATTCGATATAAAACACATATATTTGAAGATAGCAACGTCTACTTTCAATTCTCACATATCTTGATAAGGGTATGGTTCTGGAAACTAGGGAAGAAAATAAGAATATTGAGATTTGTTGTTTAATTTTTTAATTTTAATTTTTCTGTTATGGGTAATTTTCTAGCGTTTAAACTGGGATTTTGTCGCATTGAGACTGAAAAGCGATATTCTATTTTTAAGAATTTCCTGCTTGAAGAATATTTGCAACTTAAATAGGCGCCTTTTTACCTTAAGAATATATATTCTTGTGTGTATGATAATAAGGTATAGTTAATCTTAGACTATAGAGGTTCTGTCTAGGCATGACTGCGCGAAATAAATACATAATAGATATATATGTAAATAGTGCTTTGCGATATCTTTAATGGAAAAGTAAATAAATTGTGGACATCAAAGCCAGAAGTAAGTGTACTGTTAAATTGAGCGAGTCAACAAATTTATAGGTATATAACAAATTTTGACACATTTTGATGAAATATTTAATTATTTGTATGTTGTACTTTCCACTTTTCTTTCAATGCCTAAAACCACCAAAAAAATAAACTAATTTCAGAAGCACGTTGCACGAAACATTAAAAGAAATTATTGAACAGAGCAAGACGCATTTTCCTTTGCGCATTTCTTCTTCCTCATCCATATTCTCATTTTAAGAAAATTTTCTCCATTTGGTTAGAAGATACTCTGAAAGTAATAATTTCCATTACTGCATTAAGAATATTAATAAGAATATGTCTGTAAGAGTATGAAATTCTTAATATTAGAATATCGTTTTTTAGGTAGAATAAAAAGGGAAAATGAAGCTGACATGGTAATCATACCCAATTTGGTGGGTAAATTTCACTACGAGAAGCTAACTTTTGTTGCAACTCAAGTTCTGGGCTAAAGAGATCTCCTGAGAAATTATGTAATATCAGACTTGACACTCTTTTTTCCTATTCCCATTCCCATTTTTCCCTTTTTTTTAAAGCTCCTCTTTTTTCATCCGTTTTCACGGCATTTCTACTTTTTTCGCTTAAATGTGGAATAATTTAACACAATAAGATATTTTAAAGGTTTTTCGTTGAAAGTTGCATCACTTTGTTAAAATTCATTTTATTTTGTGATAACTGAACTATTTGGTTGAAAAGTCGTTTTATTTTTGATGCATTTTTTTACCTAGAATTTAACGGTTTCATTTTTAGTTGAAACTTGATCGTTTTTAGTTGCAATTTTGGTTTGAAGAATCAACAATTTGATTTTTGTTTTCTTTCTTGACTGAATAATCTTTCTTAGTTGAAACTTTGTGTTTTTAGTATGAAAACACGTGTCTTTTTGTTGAAATTTGATCTTCTTTTTGTTTTTTTATTTAAATCCAACTTTTTGATTAACAATTAATCTATTTTTGTTCATGATTGAACTATTGTGTAAAAAATTGATATTTTTAGTTAAAAATTCAACTATTTGGTTAAAAATTAAGCTATTCTGTGGAAAGTTGAATCATTTTCGTACTTAATAAAAAATCAAATAATTCGATAAAAATGTCTTTTCATATTGAAAATTCATATCTTTTGGTACAAAAGTGATTAGCTGAAAATGCGAATGTATTCTTAAAAATAGTCTTTTTGGTTTAAGTATTAAAGCTATTTTTGGTTAAAAATGTAAATATGTTTGAAAATTCCTTTTGAATTGAAAATTGAAATGCCTTCGACAAAATTCATCTAACTGAAGAATTCTGCTATTTGGTTGAAAATGCAACATTTTTGGTGGAAGCAAAATCTGTTTTGTTTGAAAATTCAACTATTTCCTTAAAAAGCTGTCCCTTTTCCTTTAAAATACATTTTTGCTAAGATTCAACTATCTATTAAAAAATGTTTTTGGTTGAAGTTTATTCTTTTTTGTTTGAAAATTCATCTTTCTGGACAATGTCAAATTAATTTCTTAAAAATGTGTATCTTTTGCTTGAAAGTTCAACTCTTTGGTTGTGAATGCATTTATCTCCTTTGGTAGAAAATTAGTATTCTTTGGTTAAAAATTCAACTAATTTGTTAAAAATTCAATATATTCCGACTTAAATTCTTAAATGTTTCATATAAAGTGCAATACAGTATCATACATTATTTTTATTTAAAAGAATTAATCCCCCTATTATTTCCTTATTTTCATGACAAACCATCCTATTTCCCCTCTTTTGCGAACATCTTGGGCTTGTTAAGTCAGAAATTTATTGGAAGAGATTCACTCAGAAATTATATAATATATAAAGCAGAGACATTTCCTTAAAGGAAGTGCGATCTCATGTAATCAATTTCGTGCATTTCCTCATTAAGATTTCAACCATGCCTGCATAAATTTAATGGATGTCCGTGTATCGAAAGCTTGACATTATCTTCATCATTAACATCACCACGTACGTTGCATTCGATTTTTTGTGGATGTAATTTGTTTGCGAACAAAGTTTTTGACGCGTGGCTGCATAACATATATATTTATATAGTCGACCATTGTGTTGAGAGTTGATGTTAACAATTGTTAATCGATGATGATTATCATGATCGTCACTTCCTTCTAAGCAAGCGTGCTGACAGCAAGATAGTACTTGATGTTTTCGTTTATACTTTGAGAATTAATGTTAGAAGAGTAGATTTTGATCAGCATCAGCTAAATATGCATTCAGGTTTCTTCGAGGATCCATTGTCAAGCTTGCTGCACAGGTCAGAACATTCTGGAAAAAGTCAGATAATCTCAGGAAAAACTTGAAAAAGTGAGGGAATTTTAGATAAATTGAAATTGAAGTTTGGGAGATGAACCTAAAATTTAGACACACAAACAAAAAGAATTTTTTTACTCAGATGTTTATTTTTTAATAAAAACATCTTTCTCATTCCTTGACGTTTCGGTACAATTGCGTACCTTTTTCAAAAGGTTTTATACCCTAAATAACAATTAATTAAATTACTAACTTTAAAAACAAATCGAGAATTAGATTAAATAAAAAAATCCGCAGTGTGATATAAAGAGAAAGATGGTGTCAATTTGAAGAGTAAAAATAAGGGTATTGAATTGTAATTTAAATATTCTTAAGACCAAGAAGGTTTTTTTATACCAATTGGTTAATAAATCACCATTTGAATTTTTAATAATTTGTAAATAAAGATAGGTAATAAAATTATTAATCTCACATTCATGAGTAAATTTTAAGCAATCTTCAATACACATACACATTTAAGAAAACTTTAATTTTGTCAGTAGGGACAATAGCTAAAATGTCCTCGACGTATTGTTTATATAAAATAGGTGTGAAATCTAATGAATCTAAAGTTCTTTTTTCAACATCTTCTAAAATAAAATCTGGCAACACTGGACCTAAAGGTGAACCCATGGGGCAACCTGAAACTTGCTTATAAAATCTGTTATTAAAGGAGAAAATAGTACCATTAAAACCGTTCTGGTAGCAATTAGAAATTCATTTGTTGTTATTTTTTTGTTGTTAAATTATTATATAAATTAAGTTTTTCCTCAATAAAATCTAAAGCAAGATCTAATGGGATGCTATAAAACATAGACACTACATCTAAAGAAACTATTGAATCAGTTTTTGGTACATTAATATTTTTCAAACAATCTTTAAGTTCCCAACTATTTTTCACAAACGAACTAGTGTTAATAGAAACTGGTTTTAGAATACTTAAAATGTATTTCGATAAATTGTAAGTGGGAAAACCAACAGTGAAATTACTATCTGCGAGAAAATGATAGGCATCTTCCTTTGAAGCTTAAAAGCTCAGACAAAAAAAGTGCTAGCACAATAAAAAAAATCAGTCATAAGAAAGCTAAAACTGTTCTACGTAAATGAGCTTGAAGACGTTAATGCAAAGAAAATTTTGTGCTTTGCAAACTGAAAAATTCAAAAAAAAAGTAAGAATTTTGGGGTACATTTAAGAACAGTCAAGTTTATAGAAGTATTTCTTACACAAGGGGCAATGGGAAGAATTTGTAAAAATTCATGAGTATGAGGAAAACTGTTGTGAACAAATTGCAGTTAAGAAATTGAAGAAATGATAAAAATTGTTGCTTGAAAGTACAAAAATGTACAGCTGTATTATCTTCAGGTCTAATAAAGATATTAAAGCAATTCAAACTGCAAACTGTAATGGATAGGCTCTGTAATTATTTTCAATAACTTGGAAGGATGTGATAGTCTTATTTTTGGTGAAAATCGCGATATTTTCAGGCATTTTTTTTGTTGGAAAACAAGTGCCAGAAAGCAGCCCAAACCTTTTTTTTGGCGCCGAGAACGTGCCAGGTGCAGCCCCCCGGGGGTTCAAAACCAAGGGTCGAAGAAAAGCGCAAGCGGTTGTTCGTAAAAAAAAGGTTCGGGCTGCTTTCTGGCTTTCTGGTTAGTCCGTCCAAAAAATACCATGAAATTTTTTTTAAATGTAGTCTTTATGTGATTGAAGCCTCTTCGATTCATTTCAGACTTATGAAACAAAACTTTTTTATGATATGTCTCAATTTGACTGTCAATTTTTTCCAATTTGACATCGCTTTTTTAGATTTTGTCTAAATATTTTATAATTCATGCACAACCTTTATTTTTACTCTTCAAACTGATACTATCTTTCTCTTTATATCATTCTGCGGAATTTTTCGTTTAATCTAATTCTCGATTTGTTTTTAATGTTAGTAATTTAATGTTTAATTGTTATTTAGGTTTTAAAACCTTTTGAAAAAGGTATGCAATTGTACAGAAACGTCAAGGAATGAGAAGGAGGTTTTTATTAAAAATAAACATCTGTGTCAAAAAATGTTATTTGCCTCAATTTATTTTTAATTTATGTGAACCGTAAGACTTAACAAATTCTCCAATTTTCAAGTTCATACAAATTATCGGTCAAAGAAATTATTGATTTATACCCATCAAATCATTACACAAACGTAGTGATTAATTGAAAATTAATATGTCAAGCATATGTAATCGTTCTTTAGAGCGTGTATATTTAATTTCATTTACATTCACGATAGTCACTGAAATAATTTCATTTTACACAAAATCAAAATAATTCTATAAGTATTTTTCAATTCTGAATAATAAAACATGCGTTCTTCTTCCAGTTATCCAAAAATAAAATTGGATTTCAAATCAAATTGTGTAATTACGCAAATAAATAGCAGATCTAACATACAACCAACTGTACTCACAATAAAGAACCCCGCACAATTTACTTTTTTATTTTTATTATATTTTTATTATATTTAAAAATCCTAATGGGTACTGATCCAATAAATCAAAAGTTTTCGTGATAGGTGGGGCTGAACGAGAAAATATGAGCACAAGCGTATCTAATGTCCCGCTTGAAATTTGAAGATGAAGTACAGATTTTTCAATAAACGGTGATCAGCTAATAAGGGCAACAAAATGACGGTGTCCTGGCAATAATAGGCGAAATCATGGCGCTGTCCTGGCAATATGAATACTGTTCGAAATATTAAAGGTGGAAGACAGTTCAGTGAATGAATACAAGACTGTAGGTCAGTTCAGTTATCAAAGTATAAAAGCCAGTTCAGCTAATAAGGACAATGTAATGGGACTGCCCTGACAATGTGAAGATTTTTCAAAATAATCAAGGCAAAAGAGATTCTGGACTACCAAAGATATTTTGTACTCCAGATAATTAAGACAAGACTATATGCCAGTGCAGCCAACAAAGGCATGGATTTTTAAATAAAATAGCATTTACGAAAAATTACTTTTTATTAGAATAATTTACTATTCATGCTCATTTTGAAATATTTACAAATGTTGAAAAATTAGTGAGTAAAAAAATCGTTGACTTTGAATCTACATATTTTTTTATATTTTTTTAGTATTTTTTTAGTATTGTAGGGTTAAACGTTACAGCAGGTGACTGTTCACCACTGCGACTATTTGCATGTTTCATTGACTCAAAATCGAGATTTTCACAGACAATATTAATATATGTTGCACATAATTTACATTTCATTCTATTATAATTGCACAATATTTTAATAATTTTTTACGCAATTATACTGAACGCGGTTATATTCCAAATATTTACATTTTATTGCTGATATATATTCATGCATGTATGTGTCAGCATTAAAATATAAACATATGGAATATAACCGCGTTCAGTATGAATGAAAAAACAACTTACGAAAATAGTGTGCAATTATAATAGAATTAAATGTAAACTATATGCAAAATATATTATTATTGTCTGTGAAAAATTCGATTTTGAGATTCTGACCATTCTATTAATTCTAGTTCACCTGTGATAAACTTTTAAATAAA
>JAAAKG020171793.1:0-27348 GCA_010014905.2 Druon quercuslanigerum
TCAATTTGAGAACCGACGTACAAAATCTCTCAAAAATTTATTATCCTGTTATACAGACGAAAAAAATCTGAAACTGTACTCTTTTTAGAGAATTATTTTTAACAAAGGGATTTCCTCGGACGAAATTCGTACTGATCGCC
Source organism: Druon quercuslanigerum (assembly GCA_010014905.2). NCBI lineage: Eukaryota > Metazoa > Arthropoda > Insecta > Hymenoptera > Cynipidae > Druon > Druon quercuslanigerum. Next base: position 141 of record JAAAKG020171793.1, read on the forward strand.
GAGTGAATGAACTTTACGGCGTTTTTGCCTTCTTCAACTCACCGCATACCGTCGAGAGAGCATTCGAAACCTCTATTGCCTCCTCTCCTGTAGAACATAGCATAACCTGGGGATCTCAAGGGACATGATCCCACCATTCGCCGTCGACTAGAGAGAGACATCGTCATCCAGCAATTTTTTAAGGCGTCGAGGACGCCGTCTACCTTTCCTCGGCTGTAATCATAACTTATTAGCCACAACCGAGCGCCAGACGAACGTGTCCACAGGAACGAAAGAACCGCAGGCTTAGCTTTCAAAGACGAAGAGGTCAAATTTCAAGAAATCCCTTTCCATCACAAAACCTGCTCCTAAACGATCCGTTGGAATTATCTGAATCCATCTTAAGGTCTCCATGGATAATATTTGGCCAACTGTAACTCCCATTACTTTTCTGGGATTACTCCGTTTCTATACTATTTATCTAGCTTAGTATGCGTTACACCTCTCTACCCTAAAGACAAGAATTATATTTTAGTAACATCAACTGCCAATGATTTTGAGTGTAAAATAATTTAGTCGAATATAAGTATAGCCTTTAAAGAATTTTAGAGCCATCAAAAAACTGTTTTGTAAAAATCGACTTTTATACTGTTTTATCATCACACCCTTCTATTTAGAAATTTTTTTGTAACTATTTTTTTAGTCTGCACAACATCAGAAACTTTATTCAAACTAAACCTGACAGATTTAGGATTTTGTATGTACAGGATGTTTGGGGTTCTATTTGATTATAACTTAAAGATTCAAAACGCAAATCGACATTTTCTAAAAATCAAAATCAGAAATTATTTTTCCATCATAGCAATCGGGTCGAAAATCAATTTAAATCCACTACGAGAAACATATTTGCCTTTTCAGCTGGGTTAGTTTAAAAACATGTTTCGGTTTTCGCAAACAATAATTTGGTTTTCCTAATTACCCTAATTACACCTGAAACCATTAAAAATATTTGAATTCCTTTACAATCTTCTTACAGCTTTTGTTAAAAATTCTTTAAATTTTTTTTAAGTAACATAAAATCTGCTAAATTGTTTTAAGTAGGTGTGGAATCTTTTCAGATTTTAATGATGCATTATAAAATTCATTTATCAGCCTTAATTTTATTTCAACAGAAGCTAATAAATCATTGTTTCTAACATTTAAACAGTATGCTATCTAATAAATCTCATTTTTTAAAACCAAAATTTTTGTGTGAGATCATTTTGAAAATTGTAAATAATTCAAAAACTGTGGCATTTTTTAATTCTTGTAAAAGCTTTGAATGGTGCATAAAACGCATTTAAATTAAAATATATTGTCTTCTTACAATCATTTGTAACTAATTAGCAATTTGGTCAGTTAACATTTTTACAAGACGAGAACATTTCAATACACAGGTTTAGGTATCAAAATGCAGTTGCAGAGATCAATTGTAATTTATTTCAATCAACAAATGCATGGCAGTTTGAAATAAAAAAATATTATGAGTGTTTCTTACACGAATATATGAAATTAATATCTCAATTGAAAATTCGTGAGTATAATATCATTCAGGATATAAGAGGGACAGTATATACCAATTACTGTAAGGAAGTACTACTATAATCATTAGCTGAACTGCTAACTGAATTTTGCATAAAAACAGAAATCAGTTTTTCTTCTGTGATAAAAAGTGAGAAACTTTTCCCTTTTGGCTTTACCACTGAAGGTTATACTTGATTATATTAGTAACTATAATAATATTTTATACAGATATATTTTTTAATACACTTTCCAGCTGTCGACGATAAAAATTTGTCCGACGTCATCAGATTTCAACTTTAATTTAAATGCCTCAAGAAGACTCAAACTGCTACTTTTCTTTTATAGATTGTAAGCTTCTAAATTAACCAAACATAAAATTTGCGTAATAGCAAATATACCCAAATTCAAATGTTTGAAAACTAAACCCTCTGCAACTTTGTAAATAATTATAAGTTAATTTTGTTACCAAATTTTTTGCATTTCCAATTCTAAACTTTATAAACTGGTGAGTTCATACATTTCTTTACTTGATATGATTATTTAAGTGCATTTTTATGTGAGTGAAAAAAGACTAAAAGTATGGTAAAACGGTGAGCTCTCTCCAATTTTGAAACTTAATATTTTTTAATGTGAAAAATTAGGTTATTTTGAAATGTAAGGTACAACGACTTTATAATCTTTAAATTTATAAATAAATCTTTAGATGTTCTAGTTTTACAACTTCAAAATAGGACATTTAGTAGTTACGAAATGTATTTCTTTGCTACTTGATTAATTTACAATTTGTACAGAAAAGTTGACTATCACCACTTCTGAGATTTTGTAATTTTCGACGTGGAAAATTTTTTCATGTCGACAATTTCGAGTCAATCTATCACCTATAACACTTAGATTCCCTGGTTTACTTTAATAGCACACTGGAACCTCGTTTAAATTACGGTTTACGACAGGCCGTTGAAAGTAAGAAGTCTGGGCCGAGAGGCCCATGAATATTATAAATCCGACGTAACTAATTCCATGTACCAGTTTAATAATAATACCTGATTTGTGCTACAATCTGTATTTTAATTTATGCTCTTGATGTAGAGTATAGCAGGCTGGTAGGCCATAAGGTAACGTGAGCCTACTTAATATCTAAAGACATCGTTTTAATTATTCAGCTTGATCTGTATTAGTATAGGGTTGTTTCGTAATGCCGCATCCGCCCATAAAGTTTGTTAAGTATCTAATTTTTTTTTGCGAAAATGTTATCTGATTTTTTTTTTGAGCGTAAAATGAGAAAACAATATAAATTTATTAAAGGATAAGTAGCAGGGGTAATGCATCTGCGAATTCAATAAGGGCGTGCTGATGTTTTTGGTCACATTTTAAACGACGTTAATTACTTCTTTCACTGAGAAATTTGGACAAATGAACCAGAAGTCGCATTTTGTCTTTTCTTTCTTACTTTAGATAAATATAATTCTGTTTGTTGTTACAGATGTAAGTTCACAGTTTGAATGTTTACCTAATGGCGCTCCCATTCCTGGTGTTCCTCGTAGCAGAACTTCTGATTCTCCTAAAGGACTTTCTAATGTCCATTCGGCTTCCCCTCCGGCAAGAATCAGGCCCAGGTCTCCTCCTGCCATACTTTCTGATACACGACATTCTCCTGTCAAGTTCAGTCCTCGCCCTGCCGAGGTATCCCTTATTGAGCGATTAAGCTCTCCTCCTTCATGGCCTTTTTCTCCTGCCAGGTGTAGGGTTCCGCCTACCAGGCTTCCTTCTTCAAAACCAGTTGGTTATGGACTTAAAGAACTTGAATTTATTCGACTTGTTTCTCTCAAGAATCCAAACCGAATATTTGAACTTCGAAGATATACCTTTCCTACTGATACAAAAATCCAATTAAAAACATCACATTATATTTTTGAGTCCATGACAACCCAAGCGCAAATTGTTCTGTCAACATCCGATGGTGACGTATTTGCTATATTGGAGAGTCAAAATAATTTCGCTGGAATATATATACATCCTAATCAACGGGCGAAAATAAACATGGCAAGCGGTATGGTTACTGCATTGACTCCGAACGAAATAAATGAATCTCCAGTAGGCACCCAGCGGCCAATCAGACGAAATTTTATAGTGAAGCGGATAAATATCGTTTAAACCGCAATCTTCCACAAAAATAATGAAACTAATAAAAATCCAAACCAAACATATAATATTGTTTGTGATCTAACGTAAATTGTCGTATATTGAAAAAATAGTTTTCAATACGAAATGATGTTGCAATATATTTTAAACATAAAAATTTGTTGCCCTTGGTGGTCCGGTATTCATCATAAAGTTTAGGTCACTCTACCACCACCACCACCGCACATTAAAAACAACCATTTCATAAACGAAATAATTAATTGGCTAATATATTTATTCGTTCTTGCATAACATTTTTTATTAAGTAAAATCAATAACAGTTAAGAGCTTCTCATCACATTTATGGCAGGAATATTACTTTTTTCTAATGTGAAATGTACAGTACATAAGGTACAGAAATGTACCTTATGCGAATTAACCGATGTTAACATCTTAATGAAGATTTGTATTATCTCGGTGTTTTTCCTTCCCTCCTGTCAATACAAAGTAGAACTGTGGTGTCGACTGGTGTTCTGCTTTCCCAATTCACGTCTGCCTTTTCATGAAACTGTAAGTCTGATAGTGTGAGTTGTGTAGTGTAATGTTTGTGACTGAGAGTCCCTGATTAAAAAACATAACAAAAAGTTCGAAGGCGTTAATTAAATTGCTGTTAGATATCTGATGCTTTCTTCTCAGTCTGGCGACAATTCGGATCAGCGGCGCTACAATCACCTGTCAGTTGACAGTCTGTTTTGATTCTGTGCCCGAACAGGTATTTATTTAATCTTTTCTTTTACAATTTTAATCAAAATGATATTGGACATGCGTGAGCAGTTTACTAATTTGGGCTTGCTAAGAATTACTACGTCACTATACCTGCGTTTAACCAATCCAAATAGCAGACATAGCGTTGCAGTTATCTTTGATTAGAACATATCACCCCAAATTTCGCAGTATGTATAAGTTAGTTGCCAGAGAAGCTAACCTTGTACATATATCTGAAGATTCGGACGCTGGTAATTTTGTACTCTAGGGCGTAGGATGAATCAGGGACAGATCTCCTTCTAACAGATTTCTGTTCCAAATTTTCGGAGGATTTCTTCTCAAAACAGCAATAAAATTGATATTGTGAAAAAGTACCTACGAGACTATGCCAACGCAAGAGCACATTTGAACATCATCAGATTGGAATGCCTTTGCAATATTAGTGAGTACTATTTATCTTGCCAAAATATGTGTCTGTTTATGTGAGTAAAAATAAACATATAAAGCGAAACGGTTACCATTTTTATATATAAAATTTAATGAAACTCCAGTATTTCACGTTAGCTTAATCACACTGTACTTTCTAAGCGACCGGGTAAACCATGTGTAAACCCCAGACCTACAACACAACAATTCGATAAAACAAAATGTAAAACTTAAATATAATGCTGTTTGTTATCCAAGGTCAGATAAAAACGTTACAAGTGAGTTGCAGTCAGAAACAATAGTACAAAGTAAACAAATTCTGGTTTACAAATATTTAGCATTGCTAAAATTTAAATTGAATTTTCTAAATTATTTATCTTTTTATGTTTATCACCTATCTGATGAGGATTTAGGTAAAAGTTTTTTCAGGATACTTAGCAACTTCGTATCACCTTTATTAACATTATCAATGTACCCTTCAGATTCTTACTGCCCAATTCCTGCTCTAAGTCCAGCTGATGATCATGTCAATTGGCTGTTTTAGCCTATCCCTAAGTATTCATTTAAACATTTATTCCTTCACAACAAAGTTAATAATAGTTTGGCTTCTGTAGTGTAATAAGTACACCTGCTGATAATTTGATGCATGAACCAAGTATTTCTTATAACAACCCTTTTACAAAAATAAGATAACAAAGTTTTATTCACTCTTATTCGTTTTTAGATATCCAGGACGGATAAGAACTTTTTCAGTACCTTCGCGCTGCATACCAACCCAGACGATTACATCTATAAGTAGAAAGTTTTAAAATAAAACTCAAACCTTTGAAGTAAAAATTCGTGGAACATATTGTATATTCTTTGACACAAAGTTTGCTTTCTTTAACTCAATAATACATAGTGAAAGATATCCGAGCGTTGTGAGTAATTTTTTCTGTAGAATCCAAATCCACAACGATGTTGTGTTTTGAAACATACCATCTACTAATTCATAATTCAGTTCTTGCAAATACTTGCAAATCCCTTGAAAGCATTTGAAATTTTTTAATTCTTTTGAAATCCTTTTTAATTTTGAAAAGCCCTAAACTCTGCGGTTTCAAATTTTACATATATTTTTTAGAGACTTATGTAATGAGATAATAAAAACAAATGTGTTCTGTATTTACCTAAACTTGTTAACTGGAAACGTTGGTTTCGCAGTCTATGTACATTGTACTGATAACATTTTACGTCGCAGAATATATTGTATCGCAGATGTCTTCAGTAAGAAGCCACTTTTGCTTTATAAATTTTGATAAATAATGAAATGCTTTTTCATAGAATACAAATATTTAATCCTTAAAACATTATGATCGATATATTTGTTATAATAATTTGTATTAAAATTTATTATATAATTATTAATCTAGGTGAACAACAGTCTTTAAAATGTTTACATTAAAAAAAAGAAAAAGTATAAAATAGTCTTGCCAAGATAATAAATCACTCACTTTACCTGAAAATTGTAAAAAAGTCAGCAATTTAAAAAAACGCATCTTTTAAGCATTACTTAAATATAATGTTATTAATAATAATAAATTGTTTAAACAATTAATTTTCTTAACTAAAAGTAATTTTTTAAACTTCTTAAAAACGATTTTTCAAATAGTATTGTTGTTTTAAGTGACTTATTTTCACTCTTTCCCAATGTTGAAAAAAATTAATTTAAAGAAAAAAGACTACCATAAATAAGAGGCAAAAGCAAGGAATGGAATAATTATATATTTTATTTGAGAAAGATATATTCACAACGAACTCTGAAAATTACGCGCTGGTGAATTCCTGTCTTAAATTTTCTAACTCTTTATTTTTAAGTTATCTTTTTGCTTTTTATTACATTGCTTATTTTTATTTCTAATACATACATATTTTTCTTTGTTACTTCCACTTTACTATGCACCTAGTCTAATATCATTATTAACAACAAGTCTATGGTCGCTTTTATTTATTTCGATGATTCATACATTATATATTATATAATAAAGATTAGTCCTTGTATTCAGTCATAAAATACAAATATCTGAAAAGGACAAGCTCAAGGCATACATAATTCATAAGATAAGAGCTAGATTGATTATCATGTGTTGTGTGATAAAGCGCCAGTATAGTATTTTTTAATTAAGGATCAAAATTCTTCTGTAATAAAGTTACGAGTTCTTCTTCGCTTACAAAAAATGACGATCTTTTCTATTTTGGTCCCATCAATAGCTGTTATCCTTAATTCTATAGGTAAATATAATAAATAATATATATATTTTCACAAGAACCTTCAAGGTTCTTGTGTTAAAGCCTCTTGAAATATAATATTATCGTGACACTGTTAAATATTATGAAATTATGTTAAAGTTTTATAAAGTCCTTTTTAATTCCTTGTCATTTTACTAATTACCCCTAAAATGGTTGAGAAATTGGAATCTGATTACTTATTTAAGTAATACCAGGCACATTTAAAACGATAAATAATACAAAATTTTGTAAATGGTTGACAAACTGGTTTGGACTATGATTTTTGTAAGAAAGCGATGGAAAAAAATCATGTTGTTCTTTCAAAATTACCTTTTTTGCACCTTCTGTATTTAGCCTTGAGAAGGACGCACGATATTTTCTTTCAGGTTTTATATTTTAACCTCCCTGGAATATTTTAGTAAGCTTAATATTCACACTTAATTATCTACATTTTTATCATTTTATAGCACCAGCCACCAGCGCAAATTTGCGAAAAGGACATCTGATAATATGCTTACCAATTACAAATTTTCACGTTTCATGTTTTTGGTAAATCTATCAATGTTTAAATACTTTAAGGTTAAACAGATCGACTATAAACTTAGCGTTAAGGTTTGCTTGACTACAAAGTAAACAGTGGTATTTCTTCGGCACGAAAAATCTGTTAAAGTTCTTAGTTATAAATTTCATGAATGGAAAAGAGTTTAAAGAAACGCATATAATTTAAATTTTTAGATCTTAATCCTGTGAAACTAAGTAGTGGGAAAGCGCAAAGTAATAAAAAAATAAAATCCCAAATTTTACCAGTTTCTGATATTCGGTTGAATCAATTTGCTAAAATCTACATTTTATTTCCAATGCAATTTCGCCAAACTGGCTGCCGGATTCAAAACAAACTTTCCCGGATACTAGAGACATATTGACTGCGGCAAACATTTATTTTTGATTCAAAGCTTAAATTAGGTTAGTCTTATCCTATAGGTATTCTCGTGTTTGATGATGGCTGGTACATCAATGACACCATGCCTTTTTTGACGCCCAAAAATGAATCAATCACGAACCCGCATTCGGGATAGGTCCAGCTTGAGAGCTGGATGTTTAATCAACAGCCTAGCGGCTATGATGCCCGTTCAGAATTTATCTTTGACTTCTCAGGCCAGAAAAGGACAGACCTATGTTAGGCCAATTTCAGTTATGGCTCTGAATCTGCTTTAATGTTTACAGGTCAGACAAGGGCTATTAAAAACTATTCTTCATAGGCAATTGGGAAGCCCCATTTCAACTAAGAATCGGGCTCTTGGTATTCTAAGATATGCATATGCATCTTTATTACCAAGATGTTGAATGGGCTTTTCAGCTACTAGTTGAGCATCGTGATCGTCACGTGATGATGTAGCTTGCAGTCTTTCTTTGTGTAGATGGAGTTAGGCGCATTTGTCCAGTCTGAACCTCCCGCCAATCGCTTTAGATTATTTATCTACTAACACATAGTTATCGAAAGCTTTTTCTTGGGGCATAATATATAGACGCAAGAAGGAGGTGCAGAAAAGTATCAGAATTGGAGAAACTTCTTCAAAGACTAATGGCCACAGAAGTATCGCTTTGTCCACCCTAGTCTTGCCGCATTATCTTCTTGCTGTGAACTACGAAGGCTGCCGGATGGCAGAGTTTTTTAAGATCAATTTACTAGTGACAAATTAGGACGTCATTTACTGTGCAATAAAAAGTCCATGCTCCTACTAGGAGGTAGCTAATTACTGAATTATCAATACATCTACTTTCACTAACCAGAGAGACCGCCTTTTCGTAAACTACAAAATTCAGATTCCAGAGAATTAAATCTTTTATGAGCATATCAGGGCCTGCCTTATAAGCTTAAGGTCATTTTTCCATTCCGAAAGAAAATCTTTGGTAGATTTTGGATCTTTTATTTCTCATATTGACATCAGCGGCTACATGCAAAGGTTCTGCATTTATCCTTTTCGCCCCAGTAAGCTCCCTTGACAACAGGTGGTCTTCGTCACGGGGCGGCCCTATTTCCACTCCTTGCTGAAACACGACGTCCCTGTTTGCACAAATAGACAATTCCAAGCTTGTAATTAAAATTTCGTCAAAAGTTGTGATGTCAATATTTTGAGCGAAGATTATCATTTTTTGCAAGTGAGAAATCTACGGATAGCAGACGCAAGCATCTGAATCAATATCGCCAATATATCAATTTTGGCATTGCTAAATTTTCTACATTTGCAATTTTAAACCTTCAAAACTTGCAAGCTGCCACTTTTCTATCATAGATTATAAGATTCGGAATTCGCCTAACAATGAATTTGGGAAATATCAAATATACCCTAATTTAAATATTTCATAACTAGACCCTTCGCAACTTTGTAAATAATTATAAGTGAGAGTTTACGTTTTTAAGAAATGATAGATGCCTTAATGCGGCAATCATTTTTTAAATTTATATTTTAAAACTGGGTTTTCTGCAATTTCAGTAATAAATTCTGGATATATCAAGTTGTTAAACTACAAATTTGGAAGTCACAAAATTTTTCGCATTTGCAATTTTAAAATTTAGAAACTGGCGAGTTCTTACATTTCTATGCATGTTGTCAATTAATGTGTAAAATTTGGTAATATCGAAATGTTAAGTCCAACGACTTAATAATCGTCTAATGTATAAATAAATGATTAGATGTTCCAGTTTTAAAGCTTTAGAACAGGACATTAAGTAGTATTGAAATATATTTCTTTGCTACATAAATAATTAAAAATGTTTAAAAAACAGTTAATCATTACCACTTCTTAAATTTGATAATTTTCGATGTGGAAAATTGTACCATACGACAATTAAAAGTGAATCCATCACCTATAGTACTTAGAATCCCTGGTCTACTTCAATAGTACACTAAAACCTGGATTAAATTACGGTTTTGGGCAGGGCTCACATTGAACTTGATGCTATTTCCAGGGTTACCAAAAGTAAAAAGTCAGGGGCGAATGGCCTATCCGTATTATAAATCCAACGTCACTAATTCCAGGTTTCAGTTTAATAATAATACCTTATTTGTGCTACAATTGTTAGTAGAATTAATGCTTTTGAAGTAGAGTATACCAGGCTAATAGGTCATAGGGAAACATTAGCCAATTTGTTTCAAATTTTAAACAACGTTAATCATTTATTTCCCTAGAAATTTGGACAAATATTTTACAATTCGCATTTTGTCTTTTCTTACTTACTGTAAATGAATTTAATTCTATTTCTTGTTGCAGAGTCAAGTTTACAGTTTGAATGCTTACCCAATGGTGCTCCTATTCCTGGTGTTCCTCGTGGCAGAACTTCTTATTATTCTGAACGACTTTCTAAGGACCGGTCAGCTACCCCTCCGGCAAGGATCAGGACTAGGTCTCCTCCTGTCAGGTTCAGTTCTCGCCCTGCCGAGGTATCCCTTCATGAAAGACCAAGCTCTCCTATTTCATGGTCTTTTTCTCCTGCTAGGTGTATGGTTTCACCTACCAGGCTTCCTTCTTCTAAACCAGGCGGTTATGGACTTGAAGATTTAAAATTTATTCGACTTATTTCTCGCAAGAATCCAAACCGAATATTTGAACTTCGAAGATACACTTTTCCTACTGATACAACAATTCAATTGAAAACATCACATTATATTTTTGAGTCTATGCCAACCCAAGCGCAAATTGTTCTGTCGACATCCGATGGTGACGTATTTGCTATATTGGAGAGTCAAAATAATTTTGCTGGAATATATATACATCCTAATCAACGGGCGAAAATAAACATGACAAGCGGTATGGTTACTGCATTGACTTCGAACGAAATAAATGAAACTCCAGTAGGCACACAGCGGCCAATCAGACGAAATTTTATAGTGAAGCGGTTAAATGTCGTTTAATTAGATACGTAAAATTTGTTGTCCTTGGTGGCCCGGTATTTATCATAAACTTTAGGTCACATCCGCACCACCACCTCCACCACGTAATAAAAACTACCGTTTCATAAACTAAATAAATAATTGGATAATATATTCATTCATTGTTGTCTAATATTTTTTATTGAGTAACATCAATAACAATTCAGAGCTTCTCATCCTATTTGTGGCAGGAAGATTACTATTACTCATTTAAAATAAATAGTTCTAAAATTTATTATAATATTTTTAACTTAAACTATAACAATTAGGAGTTTCTGTATAATATTTTCTAGATTATCTCCATTCACCACAATATTGTCCGATTATTTTTAGTTTTATATGAAACAAAGTAATTCTTAATTTTCTAAGCCTGCCATATTTCTCCGGCAACATGGGAAAGCCTTTTTTAAATTCTGTAAGAAACTGGTTTATGAAATACAATTATTTTAAAAAGACAAGCTCGCATCATATATAATTCGCAAGATAAGGAATATAGTACCGTGAGTACTGTAATATCAAATTAACCAAAATAAAATGTATTTAAATAAAATTATTTTTAGCAGCCAGACTGAATTCTTGATTATTAGATGTTCTTATCGATGATTCAGCTCTTAAAAGTCCTAGAAATAAAATAGAAAACAGATTTAAAATGTCAGTGGAATTTTGTTAACAGTACGCAATACGGTGCAGTACTATAATTACACATCTAGGTTTTAAAAAAACATAAGATTCAAAAAAAAATGCGTGATAAATTCTACTTATTTATGTTTTAATTAAACCTTTTTGATGTAAATAACTTGAATGTAAGCTTCACATACAATTTTTTAATATTGACACAAGTTTTAGGTATAAAAAAATCTGAATATCTGTTTATAGGTATCTTTTCAAATTGACATGCGGTTTCAAAAATTCGACAGCTCCGCTTGAAAGTTGGATGCTCAACTCGAAAACTGCAAGTTTTATCCAATGTGTAATGGTATAAATACGTAAATACTATAAACTTAGCTCAGATTTTTCATAATTGCCGTTAATACATCCCGTCAAAAAATATCGCCTCAAATAAAAATGAAAAAGATAGCAGTTACAAAGTTGGCTTAACCTAACATTTAAATCGTCGCGATCCCACTTATGAACATTACACTATTGATGGTCGCCACATGAGCCATAAGTTATCCCATTGAATCCGGACGAAAAGAAATCACGGCCCATAATTATATCGTGGTATAACACCCATCAATCTAAATTACTTAAATTTTTTATTTAAATAACTAAAGTACCTATTGGATGGGATTTTTCCTACAGCAACTCCTCCTTTTACCAAATAATGTATCCGCATGATTGCTTTGATCCCGAGATTCACCTTGAATATAAAATGAGTCGGACTGATATGCACTTTAGGACGACCCGCTTAATTTCTTCCTCACGAACTGTATTCTACGACCGGAGTCTTTCCAAATGGCTATTACCTTAAACACCAGGTTAAGGTAATTACCAAGTTAAGGTAAGGTATTACCTTAACCAGGGTTATTAATTTGCGCCCACAGCAAACAGATAATACAGAGAAAACTCCCGGAACGGGTGCTGACTCTAACACTTCTCCGTACATCACGGCGACACATATTAATTTATGTTCGGCAAATTGTGAGACATATCTTACTTTCCTATGTCGATAGTCCTTTCTTTATTACTTATTCTTTTGCCTCAGCGGTATAAGGCCCACGCATGTTTCAGTGTCGTAGTTTTCAATTGTGGCCAATTTTGTCCAATAATGGCATCCGCCTGAGCCTTTCTCGTATGATTTTTAATATTGAGAGTCTCAGTGTGATCGAACAAAGATAGAATAAGTGTTTAGGACGCCGAGTACAAGCTTCTAGTGTCCTATATTAAGCCGCCATTTTCACAGTCCATGAACGTTCCCTAACTATTCGGGTAACTCTTAATTTTGCCTAGCTCGTTCACTCGAGAAGTCAGTAGTCTCTAGGGGAATACGTCACAGCTATGCACGGTATTAGCTGTTAGCAAGGCCAGCAGGTCCTTTTGCGAATTATGCGATGTCAACATCCTTATGAAGATTTGTATTTTCGGGGTGATTCTTCCTTCCCTTCTGTCAATAAAAAGTGAAAATGTGTGTTTTGCGTGGTGTTGGGTTTTCGCAATTCACGACTACCTAGTCATGAACCTGTGAGTCTGATAGTGTGAGTGGTGCAGTGTAATTGTTCTGAGAGCCGGAAAAGCCGGCTCTTAGAGTGTCTGATTTAAAAAAACATTACAAAATGTTCAAAGGCATCAAATAAATTCTCGTTAGATATCTATTGTTTTCCCATCAGTCTGGTGACGGTTTAGATTGTCGGCGTTAACAGTTCATTAATATAAGCGTGATAAGAATTACCACATCACAGTATCTACACTTTGCCAATTCGCAAGTCCGATCTCGGGGATTGACTGTGATACATTGGAATGCATTAGCTGCAGCCTCATCAACAAATTCAGGAGTCAGAAAAACCCACATTGTACATATATCTAAAGATTCTAGCACTAATAGTTTTTTACCCTAAGCGCGTCCCCTATCATTCTATTTACAGAGAGAACGGTAATCGCTTTTTTCCAATAATTTAAAAATCACGTAGCATTTCATCATCCGTATTATATATATTTGCTGTTTTATATGATATCCCACAGAATTATCAATATACCTTTGACATTCTTATTGCACAATTCCTGCTTTAAGTCCAGCCTATGATTATGTCGATAGGTTGGTTTAGCCTATCTTGATATAGCATGCGAACTTCTGGTTTCTGCAGAAGCGATTTATTTAACTGGCGTGTGCTGATCATTTTATGCATGAAACAAGTATTTGTTATAACAAACCTTTTTCAAAAATAATATAACAAATTTGTATTCACTGTTATTCCTAATTAGATACCCAGGACGTATAACAACTTTTCCACTACGTTCGAAAAAAATAGATCTAAAATAAAGCTTAAATCTTTAAAGTAAAAATTCGTTTAACATATTGTATATTCTTTGAAACAAAGTTTGCTTTCTTTAACTCAATGATCTTTTATAGTACTCACTTTTTAATTACCTAATAATTTAACAAATAAATACTTCTTTCTATAGTATTCACATCCACGACGATGTTGTGTTTCAAAACATACCAGCTACTTACAGAGAGACGATGGCAACCAGTTTTTTTGTTTCTTATTCTCATTTATAAACTGCAAATAACTCTCAAGGAAAAGCTTGATGTATACATGATTTCTCTGTGGTTTCAAACTTTACATATATTTCTTAGAGACTTATGTTATGAGATAACAAAAACAGATGTGTTCTATATTTTCCTGAACTTGTTGATTGTGAACTTAGGTTTCGCAAAACATCATGATCGATACATTTGTTATAATCATTTGTATTAAAATTTATCATATAAATATTAATCTAGGAGAACAACATTTTTTACACTGTTGTATAAAATAGTCTTTTTAAAATAATAAATCTTACTATTGAAGAAGAAAAATAACATAAACTGATCAAGAAATGAGCAAAATGGTAGGCCAAATTAATTTTTTAATAACTCTTGATAAACACAAAATAATAAATAATACAAAATGGATATTTCCGATCGCAGATTTTTTGGTGTTGCATTTTCGCTTATCTCATGTACAGTAGAAAAATGGAATTCTTTTTCTTGTTTTAGAGTTCAGTTTGCAATTCGACTGTTCACCGAATGGCAACCCCATTCCTGGCGCTCATCGTACCGCAACTTTGTACTCTGCTGAAAGACATTATTCTCCGAAAAGTTTTCCAGACATTCTAATTCCGCGTTTCATTCTCTCCAGTTTTATCCTGCTAAGTTTCATGATTCAGAGCTTCATCCAACCGGTTTTACTAAACATGAATTTCCTGCTCATGGGTATCCAGTTTTCGGAACTTATTCTCCAGATAGGCCTCCTGTGCCTGCTGTTCCACACCTTCGTTCCAGGGCTAGGTCACTTTCTTCAAGGTCTCGTCCTTCAAGGCCTCGACTAACTCAAAGGTCTTCTCTTTCCTCTATTATAGTTCCACCTACCCGGCTAGCTTCTTTTGATGAACATGTATTTGAATTTGAACTTCTTAAATTTGTTTGGCTTATTTTCCGGTACAATCGGCACCGAATATACAAATTTCGAAGGTACACTTTTCCTGCTGATAAATGAATTAAATTAACAAGAGGACATAATATCTACGGACCAATTCCAACCCAAGAACAAATTGTTATATCAACGGCAGATGCTGACGTATTTTCTATATTGTGGAGTGTTAATTCTTTTGCCGGAATTTATATGCATTATAATCACGATAGCAGACGAGCCAAAATAAACATAGAAAAGTGTACGGTTGCTACATTAACCACAGAAGAAATTGATAAAGCACCAGTAGGTCCTCTATGGCCAATCATAACGTATTTTGAAGTAAAGCTGATAAATCGCGTTTAAATCGCTATTTGCTACTCTGCTATTTCTGATTAAAAAGAAGTAACACTAAAGTGCAATATTTTTTGGTGATCGAGTTGATACTTTGTTTCAAAAAGCTCTAATCATTTGTCAATGTCTCAGATAGTCTTTCTCGAAAGCTCATAAATAAATTATTTTTCGTTTGCATACTCTCTAGCTATCACTATAGATAGTACCATCAAAGATGCCATCGTACATCACAGTTAAAAAGAAACACACAAACTGAATGGTAATCCTATAGAAAGATTGATTATCTATTATTTGATTGTTTCTTAGTTATCGCTGGTTTAGTATATTGCTTTAAACTATGTTGAATTCACATGCCTTTAATCAAACTTACTTAAACTTTATTTAATATATATAATTATTTTAAGACTCCTTTGACACCCCAAATTCCATGCATAATTTTGGAGATCTTTGAATTTCCTTTAATCGTAGAATTATCTAAATTTCTCGAATTTTCGGAATTCGCTAAATCATCTGATTTTCTTGAAATTAAGGAGTTCCGCTAAGGGGGAAAATTCCTTTAATTCTAAGAAATTGATAATAACAAAAATGAGTTTAGTAGAATCTAAAATAATAAAAGACGTCATTCTCAATCTTATTCAGAATCCTTAATATCATTTCAACCACATTAGTAAAAAAATGGATTTTGGAGCTAATTATGACTTTTTTTGCTGTTTTTTTAATGCAAATTGTTTCTTGCACATAGAAACCATTTTATACTGATAATTCAAATGATCAAATAAATTTTTTAAACAATTTATTATTATCGTTAATAATTTTTATTGTAATTTCTGTTTTTGTTGCTAATTGTCAATTAAACTCTGTTAATAATGACTTCGAGTTAAAAAAAAAAACTGTTGAAACAAATTATTTTAGTTTATGACTATTTTCATCTGTATTAATACATGATAGTTTAGTCAGAAAAGAAAGTTACTTTTTCAAGGGGGTATAAAATTTTCTAAACAACTTTTTAAATTTTGCAAACAAAAAATCGAAAGGTCGAATTTTGATAGCAAAAAAATCTAATGAAAAAGAAATAGCTCCATTTTTTGGTCAAACGAAGCAAGATACGAAAGAGGTAGATCAACAAAAATTGTGAACCTGAAAAAGAATATCAAATTTTTCAAGAATTACTTTTTTGTAGGATTCTGATCCTGATAAAAACCATTTTAAAATTGGACATTTTGGGCAAGATCGAGTGCCAAGGTCGAGATACTTGATAAGAATATGTTCCTCAAGTCCTAAAGAGCTTTAACCAAAAAAAATCACAGTCGCTAAATTACAGTAGGTTATTCGTTGATCTTTAATTTTGAAAGGTCTGTGCACGAATGCGGGAGAAAGACAAAGACCAAGCGTGAATGCCACACTGGCGCGGGTTCGGTTCCCTTAGCCGGAAGCGAGGCTTGATGCGTTTTCAGAAAGCTTTGCTTATTTCCATTAGTATAGCACGCTACAGATACCCAGTACTTCAAACTTTATCAACTATATAGTTAAGTCGCAAATAACCCTGGCAGTTGATGTGACTATAAACATTCAGCTAAAAAAATATTTAAGAGCGGTTATGATCTTGCTGGAATATATTTTTGTTATAATTACGAGGGTAGACCTAGTAAGATATAGAAAGAACCCAGTGGATTAGCTATCAACAATGAAAACATATTTTAAAGTAAAATGCGTAAAATGCTTGTAAACTGCGATCCCATAGAGTTTCAAATTGTTTGGAAAATTGCAATTAAGTAATAGTATTATTAATAGTAATATTATTTATAATAGTGGTAATAATATTTTTATCTTGCAATTTAAAATCCTCTTCTCAAGTTTTACAAAAAAAATTCTTCTATCTGCACATATCATATATGTAGATATAGATGAGACGTAGTTGGAAGTTCTCTAAGAAAATACAATCTGAATAAGTCACAGCTACTGAACATCTAGCAGCATATTGTCAAAAAACACGGATGTTGTCTGACGCAAGGATTAGATTACCAAAGAGGGAGAGACGCATCAAGGAGAATCAACAGTTTCTTGCTGCCTTATTGCGCCTCCCCACCGATCATATTGCTTTCATTAAAAATTTACCGAAACGCAACGAGGTAGAGCCCTTTTAGAAACAGACATATAATATACCGAGAACACTGAGGGGCATTTTCCTTCAATCACTGTCAATAAGGCGAAAAAAGCTTTAAGTGGAACGCAGAAATTTTCCACTGTAGAACCAGATGGCTCTTTAAGTGTGCTTCAAGGCACACCCAGGTATGTATAGACCTCCCCAGTGTTAAGATGTCTAATAATGCTTACGTCCGCAAGGTGAGTGTCGTTCCAAAAGTCAGTAAAAACTTTTGTTGTCATTAAATAAGTTGTGGCACACTTGTCTAATAAAAAGTCTATCTTAATTTGTCCTGTGTACCTGTTAGGGAAATTTTAAACACTCTGAAGTTTGATTTTACCAAAGGAATATATTTTTAGGTCAACCCTATATAAGATATGAGTGACTTTATGCTCTCCATGATTACTTTCGCCATACAGGTATCTAGAAAAATTTCGCAGTGCGAGGGATGGAGGCAGAAGGTTGAAGAAAAAAAAAGGGCTCATGGTATCGTCCTAAAAAGCGCACCCCTGGAAGTCGACGCTAAAGTAACTTTAGTTTTCGAAAGGGGCATCAATCTCTCTATGCATCTCACTATGTGTGCATGAACCTTCTAGCTTTAAAATAGACAAGTAATCAGTCTGCGAGAGTTTGTATCGAAAGCTTTTTAGTAGTCAACCCAGGCCAATGGCACCTATCAATTGGCATGTTCTCTTGGCAGCCTAATAAACTTTTTTCAAGCTATCTTACTCGCATATTATTATCCATGCTGATAAATCGCTGATAAATACTACTACACAAAGGCTCATTGATTGAAATAATCCTGTTGTTTAAGACAGCTGTATGCAGTATCCTTATTGTGTCAGATAACACCTACTTGCAACAATCTGCCTACTTGCAAGAATCAGAAAGCTGATACCTATTTTAGTTTCTCCCTCCCATGTCACTACCGTAATCCTGCGTGCCGGATTCATAGAGACGGTTGGCAGCGTGGCTGAGCAATAGTGGAAAAACCTTTTTAAAGAATGCGAAACTTAGCAGTATAAATGGTTTTCTATTGTCTAATGTATAAGGTCACTTGTATTAAAATGGAGAAAAGCTCGTCTTAGTTAAGGGGAGCCTCACTTGAAGCTTTCTTTAACTACCAGTAGCAAGATCAGATTTAAAATATTCATGAGATCCACGGGTTATCTACTGAGCCAAGCAAGGATCTTTCATTGGCCCTGGAAACGCCTGCCACGTACTTGATGCACCCTTTGCAAAAGATGAGCTGCTGAATGTTTATTGTATCAGTAAAACTCAAAATATAATCCTATTGGTGACGGAAATTAATTTATAATCAATGTAAGAAAATTTTCAAAACGGAAAGGCGTTTATATTTACTTCAAGGATTAATTTGTCATTTCTAAAAGAGTCAAGTAAGAAAATCAAAATCAAAACCAGTATCATTTCGGCACGAAAAAATCTTTTAAAGTTCATAATTATAAAATTTTATGAAAGGAAAAGAGTTTAAAGAATCGTATATAATTTAAATTATCGAATCTCAATCCTGAGAAACTAAGTAGTAGGCTGCCGGATTCTAAAGAAACTTACGTTGAAACTAGGTACATATTGAGTGCCGTAAATATCTATTTTTGATTTTAAGTTTTAATACCTTGAGAAAGCCAAGGACAATGTTTACTTTTATTCATCTGAATGCTCATACTTGAAGACCGAGAGTAATGGTTTTTGCAGATTAGGTTCATCCGATAGGTATTCTCGTGTTCGTTGATGCCTGGTCCACCAATGAAACCATGGCTTTTTTAGCGCCTTAAAATTATTAATCGCGAACCCGTATTCGGGATATGTTTAACATGGCCTCCGGATGTTTAGTGAATAGTCCTAGCGACTATGATGCCCGCTAGTTTGTTATCATCTTGATTGTGTGCTTTGTGTAGATAGACGTAGGCGCACTTGTCCAGTCTGAAGCTCCCATCAATCGCTTTAGATTATCTATCTACAGCTACATAGCTATCCAAAGCTTTTTTCTCTGGCATAATAGATAGAGGCAAGGGGAAAATGCAGAAAAGTATCAGACTTGGAGATACTTCTTTGAAGACTGATGACCACAGAGGTATCGCTTCGTCCACCCTAGTCTGGCCGTATTATCTTGCTGCTCTCAACTAGAAAGGCTGCCGAATAGCAGAGTGGGTAAGGATAAATTTTCTGATGACAAAGCAGGACCTCATTTACTGCCCAGTTAGAACTACATGCTATTAATAGAATATATCTAATTACTGAAGTATGAAGGCATCTCTTTTCATCAACCAGAGAGACCGCCTCCTCGTAAACTGCAAAATTCAGATTCCAGAGATTGAAATCTTCTATTAGTAAATTTATGAGAGCCGGATTAGCCTTAGCTAATTTTTTCATCCTAAAAAAGCAACGTTGGTGCATGTTTGATCTTGTAGTTCTCTTGTTGGCATCAGCGGCTATATGCAAAGGTTCTGCATGTATCCTTTTTACCCGAATCA
Organism: Druon quercuslanigerum; assembly: GCA_010014905.2. Taxonomy (NCBI): domain Eukaryota; kingdom Metazoa; phylum Arthropoda; class Insecta; order Hymenoptera; family Cynipidae; genus Druon; species Druon quercuslanigerum. Next base: position 20,287 of record JAAAKG020171793.1, read on the forward strand.
GCTCCCTTGCCAATAGATGGTCGTCGCGACGGGGCGATCCTATGGCCACTCAAAACTGAATCCCGGGCTCTTAGTAAGAAAGGCCTATTGTGGATTGCACAACGCAACAATGGTGACGTTTCCGCATAATTCGTTACATTGAGGAATTAGCCCAATACAGTCTTAGTTACTGCAAGAGCCGGATCTATTAGCAGATGGGGTCGCGATAACGATAAATTTTTATTATTATTTCAGTTATTAGTAGTAATTTATTTTTATTCGTGTAAGCCTCCTTTTAATGAGTAAGCATTCTGCTACTTCTTTGTATATTTTATTAGAAGTTGGTTGAAATTTATATGCCTCACAATAAATGCAACGATTTTTCTCTACTAGAATATATTTTTCAGATTATTGTGAATTGATTAAAGACCTTTATAGCTTAAAATATCTATTATCCGGGAAACTTATTAGTAACCTGCATTCTGACTTTCTTGTATAGGTATAAAAATATTATCATCTCTCTTTTTTGCAGTGTTGAGTTCACAATCCTGTGCGGTTAAGGTTCAGCTCTCCTTCTGCCAGGTTTCCTCCTGCTGAGTTCGCTCCTGCCGGATTTTCTACTTTCCGGTCCACTTCGGTCAGTTTCTTTCCTGTTATTTTTGCACCCGCTAGCACTCATTCTTTGGACGATCCGCTTCGTCCTGCGGAGACTTCTATCCAGTTGCGACCCGAATCTCCTCATTCGTGGCATCATACTCCTACCAGGTGCATGGTTTCACCCACCAGGCTTCCTTAGAATGACAAACAGGGTTATGGACCTAAAGATCTAAAATTAATGAGGCTAATTTCCAAAACGAATTCGACCAGGATATTCGAACTTCGAAAATACCCTTTTCCGGCCGAGACGCCAATTAGATTAAGAATAGGAAGTATTACAAATAGACCTATACCAACCCAAGAACAAATTGTTATATCAACAGCAAATAGTGACGTCTTTGCAATATTGAAGTGTAGAAATGTTCTTGCTGGAATATATATGAATCATCATAAATGCCTAAAAATAAACTTGGCAAGCGGCAGGATTACTGCATTATATTCAGAGGAACTCAAAGACACTCCTGTAGGTCGTCAAGGACCAATAATGCGATATTTTTTAGTAGAGCGGATAAAGCTTTCGTAGACCAGTTTTCTTCACACTTATAATTATTAAAAAAAAAGTAAATCTGAAATATAATATTTATATCTTTCTTCACATATTTATATAATTCTCTCTCATGTGGCATATCTCTGACCATAGGGAATTTCTTGTTTCTTCTTCCCGTCTTGATCATGCTCTCTCCAGCCTACTCCTTTCTTCTATACCCTTCAAATACTTTCTTATCGCTCTTTTCTTCTTCTATTTCACATTTTCTGTTTAAAGTTCCAGTTATTTTTTCGCTCTACTACTTACTTTCTTCTGCTTCCACTTGTTCTCTTGCTATAATTTATCTCCAACCCTTTAATCAAATCACACCGCCATCCCTTCTTTATCATCTGCTGTCATCACGGTATCCTTCACTGCCAGTTACATTTTTTCAAATTTTTAAACTAAAGTATAATATTGCAAATAATTAAAACTTTGCGAAACATTTTACAAGCAAGTTGTAGCTAAAAATAATAATAGAAGTTCAATGGATTATAGTTCTCAAGGCTTGAGTATCTTGTCAAAGCCTCATCTAGTCTTTTCCAGAAGCAAACAAGAAAAATATCCTTTCCAGACCTAATGAAAATATTTAAGGGAAATAATTATCGTAGGTTTAAATTTTTGCATATATTAGTGTCTGATAAAATGTATATTTCTTTATTCACGAAAAAACACTTTAAGGGGGTGAAGCAGCTAGTCATAGATAGGCCTTTGAAGTGTTGATTGTACAGTTTTGTGTATAAGAACCAAATTGATTTCCATCAAACCTACTGAAAAAATTTCTCCGTGATGAAAGACAAATTTAGTAATTATCTTAACAACAAAATTAAGGGGTAAAACAGTCCCTGCATAAATCTAACGTTGTGCTGACAATGTTTAAGTTAAGAGAAAAAAATTTTTTAAAATAAAATTGAACTTTAGAGAAAAATGAAGTTGTTGTAGGCAACACTACAAAAATATTATGTTGTATCCATGACAATATAAACTTTCCATACACAATCAAAATTAGTTTTAGAACAAAGGATGTTAAATAGAGTGCATCCAACGTGAATGAAAAAGTTACCGAATGTAATCCACCCCTATATTTATTTCAATGTGCTAAAAATTTAACATTTATTTTTGTCCATAGTGCAAAATGTATATCTTTTACATTTTTCTTCTATGAATTTACCAATTTTTAGCACATTTAAAAATATTTAGTGCTGTTTAACACTTGCGTAATTTTTTAATTCATATTATATATAGTTTATTTTACTTTATTTATTATGAGACTATCTTTCCAATTGTCCTTGTATAAGAAAAGTATGTATTATGATAGACACAAAATAAAAAGTGTTTAGAGGTAGCTACCCTTCTTTATTTTTAAAAATTTTTTTTAAACAAAACTTTAGTTTTGTCTTAAGTGCAAAATATATATAATTTAAAATTTTTCTTTATTGATTTGGCAATTTTCAGAAAATTTAAAAACATGCAGGGGTGGTTTGTCATCGCATAATTTTTTTAAATTATCTTGGATACACCCTATCTTACTTTCTTTGTTATAAAACTAATTTAATAATTTTTTTTGGGTATGGAAAGTGCATATTTTTATAATCACAAAAGGAAAAGTGATTATTCAAAAATTTTTTTTTCGAAAACACAACTTCATTTTTGTCTTAAGTGCAAAATATATTATTTTAATTTTTCTTAAATGAATTTAGCAATTTTCAGCACCTTTGAATATAAGTATTGATGGTTCACCCCAGTATAATTTTTTTTGATTCATCTTTGATAGACCCTATATTGCTTTCTTCATTATAATACTATTTTCCTAGCTTTTGTTGTGTATATAAAGTATGTATGTTTGTAGACACAAAATAAAAAGTGTTTATGGGTAGCTACCCTCATTCATTAAAAAAAAATTTTTGTCGAAATAACTATATTTTTTTCTCAACTGCAAAATATAATTTTTGAAATTTTTCCCATATGAATTTAGCATTTTGCAGCACATTTGAAAATATTTGAGTGTCGGAATAACCCAGGGTAATTTTTTTATTTATCTTGGATAGACCGCATTTTACTTTCTTGGCTATAAAACTAATTTCCTAATTTTTTTGTGTATGGAAAGTTTACATTATCATAAACACAAAATGAAAAGTTCTTGGCGAGGCTATCACCATTAACTTTTTTAAAGATTTTTTTTTGCAAGACGCTTCAATTTTATTTTTGTTTTAAGTGCAAAAGATATATAATTTTGATTTTTTTTTGGATTTAAACATTCTTAGCACAAATTTAAATATATTTTATCCAGGAAACTTTTCCAATGGTTTTGACTGAAATTAATTTGGTTCTGATTTACAAAACTATATAATACAGACTTGAGACCCCTTTTTTTAAGTGGCTGTTTTAACCCCTTAAAGTGTTTTTGTGCAAATAAAAAAGTATGCCTTGCCTTTATTTATTTTACTGAACTTAGAGCGCGATAAAAAATTTAATTTGTATTATAAAAAGATATGTGAAAATTTGGATTTCATCTATTCAATTGATGAATGGAAAAATGGAACGTTTTCTGAAATAAAAATGTATTATCCATGTAAATTGAGGAAAAATTTACCAAGATCCTGATGACCTTACAAAATTTAATGTAAATTATGTAAAATCCGTTGAAATTTCTTCTTTTCATTTGATAACATGAAAATCCTTATCTAACTACATATGTAAATAATTTTTAAAATTTCAATTAAAATTAAAAATAGCTTTATTTTTAAGAAGTAAGCGTAATTGAGGTAACCATATCTTGCACATTAAACTGATTTATAGAACACAAATAAAATACCTTTATAATGTTTTAGCATTTTACTTTAAATAAACGTGCGCAATTAAGTGAACGAATTAAAAAAACATAAAACAGGACGTTTTTAATTTAGGAAATTACAAAAATTTTAAAAACTAAAAAATTACGCCTTACAACTCAAAAAAATTTAGAAACCAAAAGTTTCTTCTTCAGAAATCAAGCGGAATGTTGAAAATACAAAATCTTCCAATTCTAATTAAACAATAATCTAGTAACTATATTCTCCAAGTTAAAAATACATCTAATACTTGCTCAAATTTCCATCTTTCTGAATAATGAAAATTTTGCAAATAAAAATACTCTCTTTTCATTAATATCAGAAAAAAGTACACTAATAGTTGAAATATCAAAAAAAAAAAAATCTTTTAACGAAAAGTTAAATTTTCATTCATGTAGTGAAATTTTTAAGTTAACAGGCTAATCTTCAGAAGAAAGCAGAATGTTCAACAAGAAAGTTCATTTTCTTGTAAGCAAAATGCATTAAAAAAAAATTTATTTTTGTAACCAATTAGCTGAACGCAAAACACGCATTTCTATTTAAAACTAAATAATTAAATTTTCTATTTTTTCAGATTTTTTAGAAAAACCGCTATTAGATTTTACGGGTCTACAGATTTATAAATATATATAATCACTTTAGAATACAAGGTCCAATTTTTTATTTGAGCCGCTCTAGAAGTTTCTACAACGGTATATTTTCTTAAAAATCTGACATGATGGAGCCAATTTAAAATTAGATTCGGTCTTCACGTGCTTTTTCTTTGGTATAATTTTTTATCATGTCCACGTGCCTGTTTATTAGCATACTTCAGTCTTGAATGCAATAAAGTTGTCGTCATGCTTCAAGTGAAATGAGCATTAGAATGGACTAATTTATGAAGTACAAATATCTCGAGGCATACATAATTGACGAGATAAGAAATTCAGAATATTCTATATATTATATTAAATCACCAGATTAATAACTTGTATACACCAGTACCCAAATTTCTCATGCAGACAGTAACCAGTTTCTCCTCAGATACAAAAAATGCCTATGCTTTCTTTTCTGGTTCTATCTTTGGCAGTCATCTTTAATTTCATTGGTAAATTTAACGTTAAAATACTGAATCTATATTTCTACAAATATTTTTAAGGTTTCTAAAAATGTCAATTTTTCTGAGGCATACTTTTTTCATTATAATGACCGCAACCATCCTTTTATGAGACTGTACATCCCCCAAAAGTTTGTTCTATGAAGTGGAACTTTTTGATAATGATGATGCTGACTGACCAACTATTTTTCTGTTTTATTTTCTCCAACTGTACTAAATCATGCCTTGCTTCTTTTGCTTTTTCGTTTATGATAAGGTGTGACATTTTGTTTGTTTCTTTTTTCATTATTTTGAGTGTAAACAAATTTATAGTTATAAAAGTTTGCAGCTAATTTTTGCAATTAAAAAAATGGGTTTCCTAGTTTATCTAAAAAATGCATAGTTTTTTTCGTTAAAAATGTAACCATATTGTTATAAATTTAACAATTTGATCTTATATTTAATTAATCGGTTTAGTACAAAAATTAACATTTGTACAGAAAATTCTTTTTTTTTTAATTAAAAATGAATTTCTCTAAATGATAATATACTTTTATTATTTTTGTTTGAAAATTTATACTTACAGTTTCTAATATTGAAAGTAAAAATTATAAGTCTTGAAATTAAATTTGTGTAAAAAGTGACAGAAGTAATTTTTTGTTGAGATACTATTTCCTTAAAATCAAATAATTTCTTTCGTAATAGCCTCCTCCAGGAGAAGATTGAAGAATGGTTTTTAAGCCCACATAACTTAAACAAAAGTGTTTTTTTTTATTTTCACTCAAAATTTTCAAAAATATATCTGCAATAGTTTTTAATCTTTTACTATTTTTTTCTTACACTGGCTCATTAAATACAATGTTCTCACAATGACAAGCTCGATGCATATATGGGGTAAAATTTCTCAAGTGTACCCACCTCAAAAATGAAAATTGTCCGATCGGGCTAAAAATTGGCTCAATCGTAGTCCTATTAGATAGTACTCCTCACACTAAAAATTAATTAATTTTAATCATTATTTATCAAAGTGGAGGAGGTACAATTTTTGGGTTTTTAGGCAAAGCCTAACTTTCAAACATTTGTAACTTTTTTCCTAATACATTAAACAAAATTTTACTCGAAATATTTTTTTAAGATTTTTTCACAAGCTTTCTGGTGGTTATAACTATTTTTTAAAAAAGTCAAAATTTGACCCTAATTTTATAAAATCAAAATTAAATTTGACTTTTTTTAAATTTGGACACTTTTTTTTCTTCAAAATAATTTTAAAAGAAAGCTGAGATTTTTTCCTATAAGATCTCCAATTTTCACAGTAGCAAATTAATTCGTCTTTGAGTAACGGAACGATACGTAAACAAAATGCTATGATAGGACGGGTAGCGCGTGGCCTCCCCTAATGCGCTCACGCTGAGGATCTTTGTGGAACGCTTTAGTGCCAGTTTTTTAAGTAATGTAATATTATATTCTACTGAAATAACTGCACTCTGCATTTTTAGGGCGAATTAAGAAGGCATGCATTACGGTCATTGTAAAATTAATTAAGAATATGCTTTAAAAATTAGCAGTGAGAACATACAACTTTTGAATTTACCCGCGCATTTTTCACTTTCTACTTCTGACACTAGATGGCTGTCTGCCACTAGATAGTTCGATTCTCACAAGAGATGATAATTTTGAACAGTATAAGAAACTGGAATATAATATTCATATTTTACTCGCAGATTTTATCTGAAAGCGAATTTATCGAAGCAGGTTTGTACGTAAATTTATTTTATTCTTGATTTTCTCATTATTATTTTCCTTTATCAATTATTCTCATAATTGTGTTTTTGCAAGTGTCGTGACTTTGGTCGGCCTTACCTAAAAATCTCTATTTTTTATTGAAAAAGTACTTTTTGCACGATGCTCCGTGTGCTTCGTGGTGTTTCCCAGGACTTGCGTTTGAAATTCCCTACACTACCAGAAGGAGCTCAAATTTGCAGTTCATGTAGATA
>JAAAKG020171804.1:0-27345 GCA_010014905.2 Druon quercuslanigerum
CAATCAAGTGATCTGATGAGAGCTTTGTGCCACGACATATTGGACAAAGCCTGGTTTTTACCCCACCATTGACGGACCATTGTGTATTATTATTATTATTATTATTATTATTATTACACCATTAAGCCATTTCCCTTTCGGGATAGACGTGACTCACTCGATGAGTAAGGGAGCAATGTGGGGGAAGGATTATAGAAATTTTACATTGACCTAGAATTCTCGTGTTATTTCTTTAAATAACACCTTCGTTCCGCAACACTGCTTTGACCCAGGTTGCTGATCAATCTCTCCAGCAATCACCTCAAGTGAAGATCCCCACAAAGTCGTCATGTGAGGTTCCCCACTTGGGTCCATTAGTATCCAAGATCTTTTGTTTCAGGTTTCATTTGCTCTACTGACGCTATTTTTATTCGCTATTTTCCGCCATACTTTTGTGCCCTGGCCTACTTCTTTAGCTTCTTTCAAGCCCATGCATTTTTTCATGCAGGCTATCGTGTTTCTATGGCTTCTTGTGTCCCTTCTATGTAGGGTCTCATTCACACATTCTAACAATTCTTTCCGCGGTTTGCCTCTGGGCACGTTGCCATTTACTTTACCTTGATGCACTTGTTTCGTTAGTCGTTCATCTGGCATTCTCTCAACATGCCCGAACCATCTTAACCGATTTCTTTCCCATGTGGCAACTAGTGTCTCTTATGCATCACATTCTTGGAGAATAATCTCGTTACTGACTTTGTCCATCAAAGTTTTCTCGCATATTTGGCCAAGAATCTCATGTCAATCGCGTTATTTTACTCTTCTCTTTTTCTTGATATGTCCATGTCTCGCTGCCATATAGTACAGTCGGTACAAATATAGAATTATGTATCGCCATTTTCAATTAATTTGATAAATTTGTACTTCTGATAAGGGGCCCTGCTCTACCAATAACCTTTTTACCTTCGTTTACGTGCCTATCTAACTTCTCATCTACCTTACCGTCCCTAGTAATTACAAGTTTTTAAATACTTTTTCTATTTCAATTGTTTGATAATGTTACAATTTCTATGTCTAATCAAAACTAAATTTAGTTTTAATCTTCTCAAAATAAATATAAAAATGTTCTTAAAATAATTAATTTAATTTCAGATTGAAAATTCAACGCCGCCGCGGTCCCCTCTCATTAATAATAATCTTTCCTCCTTTCAACCAGAAATCATATCTGATTCAGAGGAAAGGGAACGCGTCAATGCAATGACTCAAAGAGATTTTCTGATCAAAAGTTATGGAATATTGGAACAAATATATATATCAATGAAGAAAAATGGTGTGCTGCGATCCACTGATGAAAGGAAATATGCTCTCTATGTTAACCTGGGACGTGTTAACGAAATGATGAGCAATAATGTGATACAGAAACCAAATATTTCCTATCATACCGAGATTTCAGGAACAAAATCAACATACACGAATTTCATGAATGAAACATCACGGAATAATCTAAAGGCAACGAATGTAAATAGCTCTTTCGTATTTTACAGGCTTAATTTACACCATAATCAGGATTTCTAATTACATGCTCAAAAAAATTCCCTGAGAATTACAGGTTATCCCTTCAAAATATTACTTATTACATCAACTTCCGATATAAGACCGATTTCGGGCATGTCTTGTGTTTTTAAAGGTTTCCCAATATATTCTGACTGAGCATAGTTTTCTGATGTTTCTCACTTTTTGCATGTCCACATCCGGCCTAAAGACCACCAAAAAATTCGGGTGATATACTTTGATATTTTTTACTTCGTCACTCTTCTGGTCCTTGTTGCGACTCTTTACAGCGCCAATTTTGCGCATCCTACATCCTGAGACATCATCTCGTTGAATATATCCTGTATTGGTAGTTTTGGAAGGCCCTTAAGAACCAGATTTTTATTTTTCTGTCCTTTAAATACATGGGTGAAATATGGAACTTCTTCCTTGTTGAGTTTTAGTTTTAAGGCATTGTAGTCTTCGAGTGTGTCCTCACGGACTGACAGTCCTTCTTTAGTTAGTGCCACTTTTACGTTTTTGGTGACTATAGAATCCTTAAGAACCCTTAAGGTATGTTTACTTTTTTAGCTGTCGAGCCATTCTCGGCGTCGGTACTTTTATCGGCACTTTCCTCGTGCATGTCTGCGCTGACATCGTTTTTGTGCCAAGGTTTTCCGTCTCATCTTCCGAAAGTGCTTTAAACCAATTTGAGGTAGGAACCAGATCGCCGGATGTTTTTGATCTTATACTGCTCCTCATCATCACTAATATCACTACACTGCACTGTAGCACTTTTCCCGTTTGTGATCGGGTGCATGCCACACAACTTCATCCGAAACACCACGCCCGGACGACGGGACACACACCTTCGCATCCTCGTTTCACGAAATTTGGTAATACCTAAGCACTGCAAAAACTCTCTATCATTGACCATTAGAATTCAGTATTGATATAGAATTTTTTAGAATCTAAAAATTTTATAACCCCTTCCTCACACTACTCTCCTCCCTAACGAGTGAGTCACGCCTACCCCGAAAGGGAAACGGCTTAATGGTGTAATAATAATAATAATAATAACTCAATTGAATTCTAATGATGAGTGATTCTTCTTCTCCTTCTTGCTTGTGGCTTCTTATAGTGCCGAATCGTAAACTGCACAACTCTGCTGGACTTGCAAGCGCCCCGCCCTCGCCCCCTTGAACCACCTCATCTGGTATATCAGACTCTGGTAAAGTGGGACCGCAGTGTACATTTCTGAATTTATGGTTTAACATTTTAAAGTATTCTTTTTACATTCTCATCCAGAGACAGTACTAGATTTGTGTAAACTATGACCCCCCTCCCGCCGCCCCTGGTTTTGCCAAATGTCCACGTTTTGAGACCCCCTGAACCGAAAAAACAGGTTTTTACGAATGTCTGTCTGTATGTCTGCCTTTCTGTCTATGAGCACGATAACTTTCGAAAGAATTGATAGATTGGATTGGCCTTTGGTACACTCTTTTATTATCCGAAAGTAAAGGTCAATTGCTTTAGACATTTATAGTCCTCTAAAATTCGAACAATTAATCCTCATGACATTTTTCGATAAAATGAAAATTATCAGAGATTAGCATTTTCAAAATCCAAAAAAAGAAAAGAAAATGAACATTTTCAGCCAAACAACGCACGATACGAAAATAAGTCAAGGCAAGAAAAATGTTTCTTTTGACACACCTTACAAGACTATCATAAAGACTTTGAGTTTTGTTAGAAAATCGAAAATTCGCATTTTTATTGCACAAAAAACACTAAAAAACAAAAATTGCATTTTACGATTAAACTATGCAAGATACGACAAATGATGATTACGACAAATGGTGAATCAGGCCAAAATTGTGCGCTCAAAAAAGATCTACAAATTTGATATGGGTGACATTTTCATAGGATGTGTAGTTTTTGTTTTATTCTTAAAAAATGACATTAACAGTGAAAAAATTTGTCCGCTGAATGGGCACATTCTCATCAAAATGAGCGTGGAGCGCGAGGTTTACATGATTTTTAAACCCAATATCGAGCGCGAAGAGCATGTGTCTTGATGAGAATGTGTTCCTCATAGTCGATAGAACCTTAAGTAAATTAGTTCTTCTCTTTATGTAAAACTGAAGTAATTGCATCAAAATCATGTCAAAACGATGAAGCTTACTAAGAGAGTATTAGCCCGCGAAGCGCGTAATAGCGAGCACACGAAGTGCGAAAACCTAGAGGAACCTAGCGTAAAGCGTGATGCAAATGTGTCCGAGCGCGTAGCGCGAGGTGAATACATTATCGAGCGCGAAGCGCGAGATCCAACAGGTGCGCGCCACAGACGCGCTTAAACTCGTGAGTGATGAGAATCTGCCTGCCGAGCGGGCAAATTTTTTACTGCGTCCAAATATCACCTGAATTTTTGGCAAATTTAAAAAAAATATATACGGAGATGTCTCTCAAGACTATTTTTGCTAAAAATGAATTATTTCATGTGAATAATTCAAAAAAGCAGAGACATTTTTTAAAAGTACACTTTTTTAGGAATTTTATGACTACAGGTTATTCCTAAATATACACGTAATAATACTATTAAATAATTACAAAAAAGAGTAATATTAAAAGCAAAATTAACCAATTTCCTACTGAAGTCCATGAATTTAATAAATTATTAAAACAATTGTTTTATTATATTTATAGGCACTTAAAATACAACACATATTGTAATACTTTCAATAAAATATATATTCCTGAGATTAGGGAAAATTGCAAAAAAAGTGTGATTTAAATCAGTGTAAACCCAGCACTATAAACTTACTTTTGCAAATGAAAAGTCTTTATTTAAATTAATCTTACAATCTTTAAACAAAATCACGTTATAAAAATTTCCCTCCCATTTTCTGGTCTCAAAATGTTGCAAAATGTTCCTTAGTTAATTTTTCTCTAGGTGATACCAAACAACTTAATAATTTTTTGAAAAACATTTTGTTTTATAAAGCTTTTAAAATTTAATTTTGTTGTACCGGGTTGGCCACTACTTTTTGAATGGTCATCTCTCAGCTTTCTCGGTAAATATTCGTGATTTCTCTCGGTTTAGAAAGAAATATGCTCTCTTCGTAAAACCCACAGTTTTTTCATATATATGATCAATTTGCGGAAGTCGATGGGCATCAGCTAATCTTTCTCCAAGAAATCTTTTGACTTTGAATCATATAATAAGTAGAATAAGAAACTTTTTGTGCCTAATAAAGGGATTTAAAGCAATTTAAAAATCTATTAATAAACCATTTTTTAATTATTATGTATAAACAATTGAAACAATATTTTATATTTTTGAATTGAAAGCATCTGAAATTTAAAAATATATATTGAACGTTTTTGGACAATTTGGTTACAAAAAGTGGTTGAATTGTATCACTTCTAAGTTGAAGCGCTAAATATTAAACAAATTTTTAAACTAAAGAATCACGAAATTGAATATTTTAGGATTAGAGTTTTGAAAATTGGATAATTTAATATTCAAAGGAATTGGAATTTTATAATTTATAACTAAAAACGTTGAAAATTAAATTATTAAAAACTTTTAAATTTGAATAATATTAAAATGAAAGTGATAAAAAATTGACAATTTGAAATCTAAACTGTATCTTTGAAAGTCAAAGCTTCTGAAATTCTAGATTGTTAAATTGTTATTAAATAAAAAATTACAATTTAACATTAAAGCTGATTAGAAAACTTTTTATATGATCAAAAAATAAATTTAATTATTCTAAAAAAAAATTTTCAAAATAAATAGTAATTTTAAAATGAAAAAATTAAAAGATTTCTACTTTTCAACGTTGAAACTTAAATTTATGCGACCTTAATTTAAAACTGGAACAAATGTTAGTCAACAAAAGTTTTGATAAGAAGCCAATTAATTTTTAACGGAAAAATTAAAACCTATGAAAGAAAAAAGTTATAAAAGTAGTATTCAATTTGAAAATTTAGAACTATAAAATTGTAACCATTTAAAATTACCGAAGTTATTCAATTACATATTTGTATCAATCTTGAACTAAAAATGGGACAATTTTAAGATATGACATTGAAAATTAACAACTGAAAGAAAGAAGAAAAAACAAGATTGCTGTAAGGATTCCAATTTTTGAAGTTGTACAATTTTAAGCTTTTCAATTGGAAATTGCTTTATACTTACATCTAAAATTATTCATTCAAAGCTGATTATTAAGGCTTTCAACATTTAGTTTAGTTTGAATTAATATTAATATTATTCTCATAAAATTGTCCATGTCCATAACATTTGGGTTTAAAAAATTGGTCATTCTCAGTTAATATAGTTCTAAAAACGAAGCAAGAATATCGAAAAATGGCGAAACTGTGTATTTGTTTAAATAATCAACAATTGTTATCGGATGATCGAAAATAATGAATGGGTATCATCAATTAGTGATCTGCAGGATTTTGGGTGGAAAACGCTATTCATTCCATGACGAATAGAAAAGATAAGTAATTGTTCATAAAATTGTTTATCACAATGGCAAATCCGCTAACGTTATTCGAAAACCAGTCATTGACAATTAAATACATCCAAAGAACCGTGTTTGTGTGACGAAAAATAGCTGAATAATGTAATTGTTAACTAAGATCGTTTATACAATTGCGAATTGTTATTATATGAGCAAATATGATATTTGAGTATCATTCACGAGCTCTATGGAGCTAATTCCATGAAAAATGACTATTCTTTTCATCACCAATAGCTGAAGCAAAAAATGGTTTTCTTTATTTGTTTATAATAATGATTGTGTATATAATAAAACCAATAGCTGAAGCAAAAAATGGTTTTCTTTATTTGTTTATAATAATGATTGTGTATATATGAATCCTCACGGGCATGACAAAAAATTATTTTTGTTGATCAGTTGAGGAAATCCAGTGAGAATCAGGTGCCCATACACCGTCAAACCATATGAAACCATATTCATCCACTTATTTGTTTATAAAAAATTAAATACATTTTTTAATTCATCCTACGGTACTAGAAAATTGTACTGGATAGTTCCTCTGCTTACTCTGGGTATTTGGGAATGAATCTGAGTATTCTCTTAGAAATGGTACACTTCGAAAGTCAGAATTTTTTTTTCATTTTTGTCACTAATTAAAAAAAAAATCAACTTCAATTAAAAAAAAAAAACCCTTTAAATCGGGTGAAAATTGTAGTCGGAGACTCAATTTGTCCATAGTCGCGATTCTCGTCCGACTGTGCGACGGCAGACACCAGCAAAATGAGTTTCGATGTTTCACGACTGCCAGGCGTCCCGCGACGGCTTTTTTAAAAATTATTCTACATATTTTCATGAAAATAACACAAAACATTTTATTGGTTTAAAACGTTTAGTTCAGCATTCAAAAAGGGGTGCCATATAAAATTTGTTGTCAAAATAAAATAATCTAATGTTCTATCTAAAAAAAATAAAAGCTGTAATTCTAATCGTACCAAAATGATCTTATTTAGTTTTTCAAAATTGAGGCTGCTCGAATTTGCGCAAAATTGAGTCTGCTCAAAGTTATTCAGAATTGAGTCTTCTCTAAATTATTGAAAAATGAGTCTGCTCTAATTTATTAAAAATTGAGTCTGCTCTAATTTATTCAGGGGGAAAATTTCACCTACGATACTCAAGAAATGAGTTTTTTCAGAAACTGAAAAACTTAATGAAAAAATTCATGCTTAAAAAAATTCCATAAAAATTGTCATTTTCAGAAGTTAACCATACCATACGACAAGTGTAAACAGATAAAAATCGTTAGGGTTGCAAGTCCTTTTGGGTTGAAGTCAGCCGCGACCCACCGTGAGTTCCAATTGATTCTAATATAATTTTTTTTTTATCTTTTCAGGCTTAAAAGTAAACTGCAATACTGCCCGACTGCAAGTCCCCGAAAAAAAGAGATAACCAGAGTTTTGTAAAAATGAAATAGTTAGAATGTTTCAACTTTAAATAATTAAATCTTCTTTTTCAAGTTCGACATCAGATTTTTTTTCATTTTCTAATTGCAGAAATGTTCTGCAAGCTTTAGAAAATTCTTGGTGATTCAAATTCTTGCCCAAAGAACTAAAAAAAAAATATCTCTAAGCGTGAGCGCAATTGAAAATACAGTATATGGATGTATTATGTAATAACAAATTTTATTGCCGATATATATTTTTGTATTCACATGATAAAAAATAAACTATGAACAATTTTTTATTTCCATGCTGTGATTAAGCCGTGTTTGTAGTTCCTCTACTATCCTTTATAATATCTTTTCATTATTTCGTTACTGACACTTTCGCCAATTCATGAGCCATTGCAATACACAAGAAAAATCGACAATGAAGAAAAGCAGAAGACATAAAGAATCTTGAGAAGAACTTAACACCAAATAAAAAGAGAAGAAGAGGGACACTTTCGTGCATTACGTGTGATAACATTATTTTTATAGTTAAATATAAAAGTCTTATAATTTACAAGTGAAATAAAGTGTTTTATATATACATCAGCGAATTTTGTTGCAGCAGCGTCGCTTACATTAATTTTCAATTTCCTGGCATTAATTTCAGATAATTAGTTATCTTAAAACCATAACGCAATAAATACTATTAGTACACAATTCAGATTTTTGAGTGTTACAAATTGGTAATATCGTTCGCTTCTTAATTACAAACCGCAATGGTCAAATTTAATTGCAATAATAAAAATGATTTAAAAAAAAAGAAAAAATTGTCAGATACATCCAACGATTTCTATTTACATGATTAATTAAAATCGCGGCACTGCTTTCCTAATTCTTCTCTATGCTCTTTTATGCCAATACCATTAAGTCTAAAAAAACGAACCATCCAATAATCACTATTTACACGAAGGTATAGCTACATAATAATTATTTTCTGCCAGAGCAAAAATTAATCGTGAAGAAAAATAAGATGACCATGAAATGTCTTTCAAATTTACTTTTCCGTCTTTCAAGAATAAAATTCAAACGACTTTTTACATTGCGAAATATTATTTCACTAAAAAATTCACTGAAATAAATTATTTTGATTAAAACAAATTTTCTCTTTAATTCCTTTTTATACCCATATTTAAATACATTTTCTCGAAGGTAAAAAAGATATTAATGCCTCCTCTAAAAGAAAAATTTCATTCAGATATGATAAACTTTGTAATCATTTTTTATAATTTTTGTTTTCTGTAAACCATTTTTTTAAAATACAATTTGAGTCATCCATTTTAAATGACTAATCTGAGATTTTTTTCGACGGGAAAAATAATGGAAAGACAAATCAATTAACAGTGAGCATTATGCAGTATAGAATCCTGTGTATGTTACTCTTGCGTAGTAATTGTTAGGAACGCACAATTAAAGTATTATGAATGGTATAAACGATAAAAAGAATATAAAACTATACAATCAGCACGGACTTTCATTAATTTCTTACTAGCTGCCGAAGATAATCGGAGACTAATATAATATTTTCACTCATTCTCTGGTTTTCAGCAATGAGAATGTGGTAAAAGTTAATATGTATTGCCTTACATTTTCATAACCATACAATCATAAAAGCAAAATGATTTTTTTCCACTTTCGTACTACTAATAAAATATTGACGACTTTTGTCTTTTATAGCCAAAAATTACGTCGACTTTTTCTCAATGCAGGAAAGTTGAAAATGTGTTATTTTATAAACAGAAAAAATGTTGAGTAAACGTGAATAAATACATTTCAATAATAATGATAATACGAAATTGAGTATCAAGTGGAACAAATTTAGTTATCAGAAAAAAAACACCAGACAGAAAGTGCAATTCTGGACCCTTTGTGAAGTAATTCCTGGCTTTAAAAAATAATAAAGTTGCTCAAATGTTTTCATTAAAAAATCTTCTTGGAAAATGCTTAATCATAGTACGTAAAAAGTTCAATATATTTAAAATTGGTACCCACTGAAATTGATATTTTTGTACCAAAACTTTTCGGTTTAATTGAAATTGAAAGAATTTTTTACTTTTAGAATTCACACTTCAAACTTTTTTCAAAACGAAAGACAAATCTTCAGAATTTGAACTCTTAAAAACTTTGAAGGATTTTGAAATGGTTTTCAAATTTAAAAAAAATGAAAAGACAACTTTTCTGATTACAATTGTTAGATTTTTTCATGAAATTCTCAAATGTCAAAGCGTACCTTCAAGATTTATATGTTGCATTACAAATTAGAATATTCATCAATAGTTGTCGGTTCAAATTTAAACGTACATAAGTTAAAATAAAGCTTTTCTAGTAATATTGACGAAACATTTTAAAGCTATCGAAATGAAACAGATGACAAAAATTGGAATTTGAAACTATTTTATTTGAAAACAACTAGTGTCAAATGGATTTTCTTCAAAGACATTCCAATTTCAAGTCTCCAATTAGAAAACTGTAAAATATAAAAAATATCATTCAATCAATTGGAAAAGTTCGGAAATAATTCATATTGAAAATTGTTAATTTCATTTTAAAAACGTTTAATAAGAAACGAACAAAATTTGACACGAGAAAAAAAATAAAAATACTTATATAAAAAAATAATAAATGATTAATCATCCGAATTTAAAATTGATCAAATTATTAAAATTCCAGGTCTTTTCCCGATTTTCCAGAATTTGTACAAATTAAGAAGTAATACAGTTTAAATCACAACTTTATCGTTTCTTAAATTTAAAATTAAGTAAAGAATTTTACTTCCAGAAACTCTTCTGATATTGAAATACTTGTGTTGCGTTGTATATTTTTTTCTGCCAATTTAAATGAGAAAATTGAACATTATAAATTTGTAATAGATTTGTAATAAATCTTTAAAAAAATTCCAATCAAACAGCCGAAATTGTAAATTATAAACGTCGAGTCTTCGTCCAAGTTTGAATTTTAAAAAATCAGTATAACACCTGCAGATTAAAAAACTCGTTTTCTTAAAAATCCAAACTAGCATAAAAAAGTTTCTTCTAACTCACAAATTACAAAACTAGCTTGATTTGTAATTGTTTTAAGTGTTTTCAGTAATACTGAATCTTACAACATTTTAATTAGATTGTTTTACTAGAACAATAAGGAAATAATTACCAATTATTTTTTGTTTTCAGAGAAAAAAGGCGAAAACATTTTTTAATATCTGTATAAATAAAAAATACTAAGTGATGACAAGTTTCTTCAGTTCAGTTTAGAATCCCAAATTAACCTAAATTTGCTGCGGATATATTAGTTACTTCTTGACTACGATAATCCTTAACGACGCATTAAATATTATGATTTTTAAATGACAGTTTTTTCAATTTGTCGGTGCATCGATACTGAATTACTGCTTAAAACGCAGCATTTAGCATATAAATTAGTGGGAATTTGTGACATTAATCATTATGCACAGTGTTCCTTTTTTCTTCATCTATAAAAAGATGATCCTGATTTCTGTGCGATACACCTAACACGTTTCGTTTGATTTGGCATGTCGTTCGGCAATTTTTTTCTATTTTTCCTCTCCTTTTCAACAGCAGAAAAATTTGAAAATTATTTTTAAAATAAATTTAAATAACACTACGCATGCTGAAGGAAAATACTTGTGATGGACGTATAAATCATACAGGTTAAAAGTATTATACAAAAGTTTTAACAAAGCAACAGTATTGAGCATTTTCAGTACACGTTTGCAGAAAGACTGGTGCGAATTGATAGAAAGGTAGTAAATTTTCGTGCTAAATACTACTGCTAATATATTTTGCATGGCAACTAACAGTGGTTACAATGTTCACCAGCTTTCAATTAATTATTTTTAACTTTATAACTTTTCTGTCAAAAAATAACTCGCACCAATTTGTATAGAGAACGACTTGACAAATTTAAAATCAATAATAAAATTGTAGAAAAAGCAGTACAGTGAGAATTTGACAGATAAATGTTAACAAAATTAATTCAAATTCCGACTCATTCACTTCTTTTTGTTTATTCATACTGCATTCACACTTTTTCACTCGAATTTGTCACTTTTAGTTCGTCAACTTCGTTTTTGTTAAATCTATGTTTGGAAAAAATTCGACTTAACCGTTTTTTGAGAATAATAGAAATGAATTTGGATGGTATTTTCAAAATCTATAATACTGAAAATAAAATATTTCAAATAATATGTAATTAAGTAATTGTCCTAGAAACAATTCGGTTAAATCGAATTGTTTTTATTCCCAACTCTGCTTTCCCTGAAGTTTTTTTTATCTGAATCTAAAAAAATTCGGCACGCCTTAACGACTCAAGTAACTAGTGAAAGTTGCTTTAACCTCGAGTAATAAGTTGACATCTGTAAATAATATCCAAATAGAAAGAGTTTAAAATACATAAATGAAAAAAAAAATAAATAAAATTAAGAAACTCACTACCAAACAGAAGTTGGTAGACTACATCTACTCGTTCCATAAAAATAATAATTGGCGTGATACAAAAAATGGTTTTACCTAAAACAGTAGGCTACACAAATTTGATAACCGTCAATTAAAATAATTCCTTATTGTTTATACTGACCGGATTTTGTTTATTTTAAATATAAGATCAAACTAATACGAAACAGAAGTTAAAGAAAAATTCTAAAAAGGAAAGTATTCGTATTGAAAACGTTACTTGCGAGTTACTCAATATAAAAGCGACTATCGCAAATTACTCAAGATTAAAATAAACTTCTTGGGGTGTGTCGAATTGATAGCAACGAATGATACTGGCAGACTGACCTGTTCTGATTCAAGATTCAGTCGTGAATCGGAAAAAATCTATTTTCGAGTATAAATCTACTTGATGCGTGAAACATTCCTCCTGCACGTATTCACCAATCACGATTTGTAACGATACCCTAAGTTTTCAACAAGTTAAAGCTAGAAAGTTATTAACAAACAGCATGTGTCTGTAACGTAATGCGCGTGTGCTGATGTTTGTAATGTGTATATGTCTAACAAAGTGTAACTCACGCGTCGCAAATACGACGATCCAAACAGTGTTATGGCTTGAACTTAACCAAGGGTATGTTTTTTGTCTGTAAGCACTTATCACACACCCATTCAGCGTAAACTTCTTGCGTTAGAAGTTGGTAGGCAGCTTCAGAGAGTCCTGTGCAGCCTCTGAAATAAACCATTTTCGTGAAACTTTGTTAAATAATGGAATATTAAATAATCACTAAAAAATAGTTTAGCCAACTTAAGCCTCGAACTTACTATCGAGACAAAAAAAAATAGTCTATAAATGATCAAAATTCCTATTAATTCTTATTAATTCGAACTCTAAAGCTAATAATTTTTTTCCATTTGAATTAATGAAAAATGAACTGCGAACTAAAATACTCAAGATGGAACTCATAATTTTTAAACTTTAAAAATTGAAGTTCATAAGCTTTTTCGTTAAAAAAGGTTCTATTCAAATGCTTAATAAAGCAAATTAAATGCATTTAAACCGAAAATTTCAATTCAAAAATCAGACAATAAATTTGAAAATTAAAAAATTATAGTATTTTAACCAATTTAAAGTTCAAAATTTGTACTTTTGACTGGAACATTAAATAAATGGGTAGCAAATTTAACTATTTGGCAGAAAAGTTATGTATTTTATTAAAAAAATTTCTTTTTTGGTAGGAAATACATTTTTTTCGGTTAAAAATCAAATATCAACAACTACATTTTTTGTTCAAAATTTATCTTTTCAGGTTTCAAATTCAACTCCTTGGTTGAAAGTTAAACTACTGTGTTAAAAGTTCATTTTGTTAACAGAAAATGTAACTATTCTGATGAAATTTCAGCTGATTTGTTGCAAATGAACTTTTTTGTTGAAAATTCAACTGTTTTATACGAAACACGTCTTTTTAGTGTCGAAAATAAAAATGTTATATAAAATTTAACTCTTTTGTAGAAAATTCGTTTTTTTTTTTATTGACCATAAATTCAATAAAAAGTGAACTACGCCAGTTTTGCTTAAAAATGTATCTTTTTTGTTTAAAAATTCAACGGTTTATTAAAAAAAGCCCAACTGAAAATTAATCAAATACAATTTTGGCTTCATTAATAGTTTTCTAATCATTTTTAGCTAGCCAATACTTCGGGTTCAGAAGGCACTGTTGCCAACGTCAAATATGTATCCATGGAAAAAATGGATCGTAACGAGCTTACAACTTACGTTACTAAAAAATGGTAAGCTGTAAACTAAAACATTTTTCTCAGTGCTAACTTGTACATTATATACCTATATAAGTAGATATTTGATGATTTGTATCTTACCTGTGAAACCAAAAATTGCATCCTGACTCGCAGAGAATGGCTTGGTCATTATCATGTACCTCTTTGTGACAAACTCCGCATGGATAGATCGGAGGAGCGTTGGGATTTTGTGGATTAAATACCATAGGTTGATCAGGAGGGTAGATCTGTAAAAATGGAAAAAAAAATTTACTTATTTAAAGTAAGAATAGATCTTTTCAGAAGTTGCTAGTGTAATTAAAGAAATAAATTCCGAATCATTAACTGGTTGGCAAACATATTATTCTCAGTCATTCAAATCAAAAGAATCAAGTAAAATAAACAAGATTTCGGTTTAAGACTTTAAAACTTAAAAAATGACAAATCGAATATGAATATATTCGTTTGCTAATTACTTGTACTGCCTGTTTTAACGATACATACATCGAAAAATATAGGAAAGCTTAACATTATTTTGCATTAATTAAGTAAAATTTGACTATAGTATGACTGGATCTAAAAGTTCTTAATATCTGAATCGCAGAACTAAATTTTAATTGAGAAACGTTTTATTGAATTTAAGTTCAACAATTTTAAGAATTATTTTTAATTTCAAATTCATGGCTTTTTCCTGATCATAAAATTGATAATAATTTCATTCATTTTCAAGATAAATTTCTACACAATCCGACCAACTCATTACCATTATTGTGAAAATTTCTGCTTGCAATGTGCAAGATGTTTAATGTAGAAACAAAAATGCTGAAAATTTTAAATATTTTTTCTTCTTAAAGAAATATTGTTTGAAAATATATGAAATGAGTAATCATGAGGTTTTTATCAAATTGATTTCAATTATATTATAAGAATTAAGGATACGTCATGAGATTCTGAAAATATAAAACCAAGATGTCAAGGAATGTACCTGGAAAAATTGTTCACTAATTTCGTAAAGAAACGTGATAAAGGTTTCAGTACGAAATCAGATCGAACAAGAAGACCAAGGTCGTGTGACTGTATGCAGATGGGATAAAAATATTTAAAAATATGAGATTATGTCAATTTGAAATTTACGTTTAGAAGCCTTTCATATAATTAAACAGATGTCAATAGAAAAAATCTAAATACACAATCACAACTCAGCGAGATCCAAGTTTTCATTTTTAGATTGAACTGTGTTTTATTTAGGGATGGTCCTGTCATTGAAAGAATTTTTCGTATCAAAAATTATGAATTTAGGCAAATTATAAAGCTTTAAAACGGTTAATTCATAGCTTTAGATTATTGTATTAATGTCTCATAAGTTTGGCCTGAAATTTAGAATCTTTTTGCTACAGGAAAAATGCTTCATATATAATCTCAACCCTCTTATCATGCTCTAAAAAATAAAAAATCCACCCAATTTACAAAAGTTTACATTGAATAAAAATATATATTTACCAAACTCACCTTTCCAGCAGAGACTGGCATCGGCTTAGGCCCCATTCCTGGTGGCCCTTGGAATCCATGAGGTGGGCCTCCCATGGACCCTCCCATATTCAATGGATGTCCCATTGGCGGCCCGCTTCCCATATTACTCGACATGTTACCCATCGGTCCTCCCATATGTCCCATTTGATTGTGATGACTGAGATTAATATTCGACATAGTATTCATTGGGCCCATGTTCATGCTACTGATTTGATTATGCCCACCCATATTCATATTATTAGAAACCATTGAACTCATGGTGGTCATGGGTCCGTTCATAGGTCTTCCAAGATTACTAAGATTATTCCCCATATGATTCGGATGACTTGGATGATTCGGATGACTTGGATGATTTGGGTGATTCGGGTGATTCGGATGATTTGGATGATT
Source organism: Druon quercuslanigerum (assembly GCA_010014905.2). Lineage (NCBI taxonomy): Eukaryota > Metazoa > Arthropoda > Insecta > Hymenoptera > Cynipidae > Druon > Druon quercuslanigerum. Next base: position 15,648 of record JAAAKG020171804.1, read on the forward strand.
GTTGGGATGATTTGGATGATTCGGATGATTTTGAGATCCATTATGACCTAGTGGACTATTAACATTGTTCATCGGAGGTCCGTTCAACGGGCTGTTAGGCGGTATATGGCTATTCATGCTATTCATATTCATAGGGCCGTTGGACATGTGATTAGATCCTCCCATACTGTTCATGGGAGACCCTAAAGGTCCACCCATTGGACTTCCCATACTATGGCCCATGTTGTTCATCGGACTTCCCATGGGTCCGTTATTCATACTGTTCATGGGACTTCCCATTGGTGGTCCACTCATCTGCGAACTTCCCATATGGCCCATATTCATGTGATTGTTCATTGAGTTTATCTGTCCGGGTGGCATGTTGGGACCCATGTTGTTCATAGGACTCATCCCGCTTATCGGCGGGTGGTTCATTGGAGACATGCCACCCATGTGATTCATGTGATTTCCCATGGGAGAGTTGCCCATTGGACTCATGTTGCCCATGTGTTGGGACATCATGGGGTTCATTCCTCCTATTGACGAGAGTGGGCTCATCCCTCGCATTGGTGGTCCACCCATGTGGTGGGGGTGGTGAGGGTGCATGTGAGGTGGGCCACCATGCATCATGGGATTCTGGGAGGCTTGGGGAGGAGTGTCGTCGAATGGATTACTCGCTACAATTGTGTCTCCGTAGCCAGTCAAGGGTGGAGGCAATAAATCCTGGAAGAGAAAGAAAAATTACATTTTTTTGTTTTTAAGTACACATATTGATAATTTCAGGGAATTACATTTTCAAAGATAAGCTTTTCATTGAAATCTTAAGGGAAATTACACATCATTCAAATTCAACCGTGAGCGGATTATTAATTTCTCATTAAGTTATCTGATTCATGTAAGTCAATTGTTTTCGTGTTTTAAAGTGATGTGTCCTTTTGGCATTCACATTTGACATTAAATTTATTGGCACAAACGACAAGAAAACGATGTCAATTGCATAATTATTTAAAAAGTTGAATAAACGGAAAGTGGGCACCCGGTAACACCGGGTGTATAACGACGTGGCTAAAGCTGGGCGTGCGCCCAGGTTTATTGTAACGAATTTTATAAGAGAAATCTACGCGTATATAATGAAAAAAAATTTAATTCATAATTCTGTATTTAATTCTATGTAGTTATTTACATATTTAGAGCATTTCTTATTTTAAAGGTTCTTTAACATTATTCTACTCGTCATGTTTTTATTGAACATATTATTTAGCAAATTGTTTGATTAAAAAACTGACTAACTAAAAATAACTACGTATTATTTCTAAATAACACCGTTTTCCTAAAAATTGACGAATATAATTGTGAAGAACCTTTCAAGGAACAGAATGAGCTTTTGTAAATTAAAATTGAAAGAAAATTAAAACTTTTACTTAAAGCGGATAAAAAAACATAAAAATACAAATACATACATTTAAATAAACAATTATGACATCAAAATATAAATCAAGTTAAAGATTAAGTGATTTTTAAATTGACGGTACATCTAGAACAACCGAAAGGTATAAAAAAGGTAAATAAGAGTAAGCATAGGGCGAAATAATGAATGTGCATGCATATACGCCGGCTAAAAGCACTTAATCTGCATAGGCCGATAAAGAAACTTTCTGACAACGAAGACCTACATTTGTCTTTCAAAACACACACGGAAAAACGAGCCAGTCATACTCGTGTTGCATAAAGAATATGGGACGTACTCAGGGCGTTTACAGGCTAATATACTTTAAAAAAGTGGGAAAAGTTACTAAGTTAAGCTAAAAAGTGACTAAAAGTTACTCCTGTTCACACAGAAAGATCCTGTGATACCAATTGAAACAGTTATCTACTCAAAAAATCGGGTTCCATTGAACATTAAATTTACCGTCTTGTATTCATAAGATTAAATGAAATTCTTTTGCTGAATTCGGGGGTAAAAACTCAGGTCACAATTGCTACAATAAATTTTAAAAGTAATGTTCAGACAAACTGGTATTCATTTGAATACAAAGTAATTAAATCTTTGATCGTTAACTGTCGTATTTATATTTCGATGTTTTTCGAACAAAAAAGGTGAATTATCCATGAAAAAACAAGTCGTTTATATTTCAACCCAAAAACACTAATATTTAAAAAAAAAACTTGAATCCTAAGGCAATGATAAATTTTTCAACAAATAGTTGCATTTTTAGCAAAAAAATATTAAATTTCTACCAAAAGGGATACATTTTCGATCAAATAGTTAAAACTTCTATTAAGCAAGCATAAATTTCCTTGTTCAAAACTGAATATTAAATTTGCCATTAGAAAAATTAAAAAAAAGGTCAATTTTAAACCAAACAGATGAATTTCCAATTGAAATGCTGAATCGTAAAAAAATAAAATAATCTGTAACAAAGTAGTTCAACTTTCATGAAAAGAGTTCAGTTTTTAAATTAAAAAGTCCAATGGTTTCGAAAATCTTTGACTTTAATCATGACATTTGAATTTTCAGCAAAAAAGTTCATTTTATACCAAGAAAGATTTTAACTAAATAGTTACTTTCAAGCAAAAGAGACAAATTTTCAAAAATTTGCAATCAGGAAATCGAGTTTTTAATCAAAGACATGAATTTTCAATTAAATCGTCGACATTTCGAAGAAAAATGCAGCCAAAAACTTACATTTCCAAATAAACAGTCGTGTTCAAGCCAAAAAGACGTATTTTTTAGAAGGGAGTTGAATTTGAGAAAAAGTTCATTTTTAACCAAGAAAAGTTAAATTTTGGACCAAAAATATGACTTTGCAACCAAACAGTTGAATAATCAACCAAAAAGACTTAACTTTTAATAAAAAAAATAGTTAGATTTTCTTATTGGATTTTATAATTTCAGTTCGCATTAAAGCAAAATAAAAATAAGAAAAAGGGACAAAAGGGGGATAGGCGGTAGCATGTGAGAAGTCTGACATTGAAAATCTTTTGCACACCATACATTACTGTTTATTTCATACATAGATTCATTACTTTTTAAGTTAGTCTGAAGTGGAATGAATTAAAATGTCTTAAGTAGCCTTTTACTTAGAAAAGTGACTAGTATATTTTTCGTAACAAAGTGAATTGAAAAAGTGCCTCTGTGACAACCCTGGAGATATTTAATCGACCTAGGGACCAAGTCCGCAAAAAGACTTAGTGGCTTTCTGCTTCAAGACCATAATAAAAACGTAGTATCAACAAACCTAGCAAAAACAAAAACAAGAAAACAAAAAATTCCTCGGCTTGAACGAAACAAACATTATTTTCCGAGTTTTTCAACGTTCAAGGTTTACCAAATTTACCCCGGTTTATGTTAATGAATCCAACTTTGATTATAAAAGCTTTTGCCTTTTTTATTTAAAGAAGTCCGAAGTTCTCGAATTTTATACAGTTGAAAGTAACAGACAGTTTTATGTAGTAATAATTAACGTTTCAAGACAAAAATAAAACCAGTTGCATATTTTTTTTTTTGAAATTTAAAGCTTCAAAATAAAAATGCATTCACATTTATTCATACAGATACAATGGTTAAAACTTTTATTAAGGAAGCCCTCAGCTCCAATTTTTATCCCTTACACTATTTAAAAAAGTTATAATCTCTTAAATATGTGTTTTAAATCATAATTTAAAAATGTGTATATATTCTTTTATCCTTTTAGATTATATATCTTATGTGTGCATTTTTTAACTCTACAATGCAAATGCTTACAAATGCAATATATGCAGTGGCAATGACAGCAAAAAATCTTATCTTATCTCAGACGCTTACACACGACATGCTCTTTTTGCTGAAACTATAACGCCTCATTTTATATCTGCGTTTATGTCAAAAAGAGGATTTTATTGTTATTTTTGAGGCTACTTTTTGTTACATTTGTTCTAGACCAAATAAAATACAAGTCTTGTATTCATTTCGTCTGCATTATTGAAACTAAAGGCAAGTCAGATAGTAAAAAATATAAATAACTGGTGTTGTCAATATTTTTGTTCATAATTCCATATCCTTCTCAGGTTGTTCGTTTTTCAGACTACTCAGCAACACTTTTTCGTAAGTTTTGAAGAGCCGTAAATTAATGTTTTTACCTGTACAGACGGAGGTTGTTGAGGTTGTTGCTGAGCAACATTGGCATTAGTCCGTCGTTTTTTCTTCGGATTGGCACCAGCAGGAGGAGGTGGTGGAGGATGAGGGTGAGATGAGGGTTCCGGGTGAGGGGCACCAGGGCCCATTCCCATACCCATTCCTCCTAAAGGCATCCTTGCGAAGGGAGGCATGCCTGCAATATTGTGGCTCATCTCCTTCTCTTCTCCTTCCCTTTTATTTTATCATGCCTTGTCAGTAGCGCAGTGGCTTCGTTGTTGAGTCGATGTACTTGGAAAACTGAAAAAATTAGAAGTATAGTTGATAGAAGCTTGACGTTTATCACTTAAAACTTTCGATGTTGAACAATTTTAAACTTAAAGCGCTCACATAAGTGAAACTTTCAAAGTAGACTCATAAGTTTTAAGAACTACAAACCGAACCTGATAAAAATGGCATAATTCCATGCGATATGGAAGTATCTTAAAGATCTTAAAGTAATTAAAAAATTACAATATTTATTTAAATCTTAAAAGTGCTTCTGAAATGGAAAGACCATTAAAATTCAATAACATCACATGGTTTACATCAATACTAATCTTAAGGATTAAAATTTCATATATCTCATTTGCATCAATAATATTCAAGCCTTTGTCCTGATTTGTCCTCGAAATATCATCCATGTAACTTTTTTAAACATCTTGCAATTACAGGCCTCACTGTCCTCATGGGAAAAAAATATAAGGACCAATGGGTACTCTTTATCACGCTCGTAGGGTAATTTTCTCGTGCTCTAAGGGTAACAAATTCAGCATAAATTCGTAAGATTTCAAAATAATCCAATTTAAATTCCAAAGAATGTAAATGAATTGGAAAACTTTTTTAAATCAAAAAATTCCAATGATAATTCCATATGAATTAAAAAAAAGGCTTAAATTCCAAAAAATAATTTTAAATCTCTGATACCCTACAAATTACCTTACGTCTCGTGGGTAAATTCTTTAAAAGCCAATAAAATATTATAAAATCTCGTGAAATTCTCTGATGATATTCTTTGAAAACCTGGAAAATAAACTAAAACACCTTGAAATTAAAGAAATTTAAATGAGATTCAAATCAAATTTAAAATCCTATTTAACGTCCAATAATCAAATTTATTTGCAAAATTTCTGAAAGTAAATCCAAGAATCTAAGAACCAAATTTGGACAACTACCATTGAAAAATACATTGAGACCTTTAAAATCCCTTAAAATCATTGAAAGCCTCGGAAATATTTTGAATCCAGTGATACCTTGTAAAATACCGTAAAGCCTTATGGGCCATGTAAAATCGTTCGATATTTTCCGAAATTCTAGAAACTGCATTATCCTAAAATACTTCAAGCCCTTTGAAAACCCTTCAAATTAGTGAAATTATTTAATATATCTTTGGAATATTTTTAAATTCCCTAAAACGTTTAAAATTAAAAGCTCTTGAAATTTCTTAGAAGTTTTGAAAATTCCCTAAAATCTTTAAAATCTCTAAAAACTATTGAAATCTCTTAGAAATTTCTTAGAATATTTCAAAATACGCTGCACTAATTCCAAAGAATTCGAAATAATTCAGAAATAGTTATAGGTATGAAAAGTGACTAATGTGATATTTTCATTTAAAGAACTGACTAAAAAATTATTTGAGAAAAGAAGTGGCAAGTAATGACTGTGTGGCAGCCCTGATTACTTTTTACAGCTACTTCTTTTTCAAATTTCCTGATTTTTGGTATTTTTTCAAACTGCACGACTCTCGGAATCTTTGTTTTTTACATACATTTTTTAAAAAGTTTCATTATGGGCTGCAAATAGGGTACGATAGGGATCAAATATTGAGACTAGGGTACTTTAGAGACCTTAACTGTCCCTAATCACCTTAATCACGTGTTTTCAATGAAGGATAACAAAGTCTTATCTTTCGCGTTTACTGAATGTTTAGCTTGATATGAAACATTTACAATGAAACTAAGGAAAAAATTACTTTTAGTGAAAAACGGATCTAACTAATTTTTCACTACTAAAAGTACCTTTTTCAACGATGCACATTCTATTTGTCTTTTCGCTACCCAGTTTACCGTAGTCTTTATTACTGAATAATTTTTCTCTATATCACTTTTTGATTTAAGACACATGATTTAAAAACTATATAGGAAAACTAAAATAATATGAAATTTTTGAACATTATTTTTACCTCTTTTCCGAGCAACGTTTATAGACATTTTGTGTTCGTTTGTATGATATGTTATGTATGTACTCAGATTAGTAATTTATGTAAGAACACAATTGACTTAAAAATTTTCAAGTTAGAACATTGAACTTTGTAGTTAAATGATATTAAATATTCCATTTTTAATTATTTAACTTTTATTATTTAACTTTACATTTTGAAAAGAAGTATTAGTTCTTTTTAAAATTAGTATATATTTTTTACATGTGCCAATTTTATATTGGATCTCTCTCCGCTTTTCACATTTTCAACTCTTTTCAAATTAATTCAGCTTCAAGTTTTTTTTGATCTTTTTATGCATATTGTAGTTTATACGAGAATTTGAAAAAATTTGAATCACAGGTAAATAGAGGAAAGACTGTGATTCCTGTTATTAATATATTTTTATTGCAGAATTCAGTAGAGGACATGTAATAGGCTCGTTCTGTGAATTAAGTTTCATTTCGACCAAAAGATGCTGCTTATGCCCCTTTCTGATAAACGGCTTCAATTACGCAGTGCAAAAAGGATGAACCTAAATAATAAAATAAAAAACTAAAAAAGGATTCAGTAGTATCATTTAATTACGATGCATAATAAAACATAATGTCACTAATTATAATGATCAATCGCTATAAATTTGAAATTGTGTCATGTATAAACCTTCAATCTAAAATAATTTACAGTTTGAAAGAAATTTCAACTAAAATACTTTCAAAGTTTACGCAAGTGCTAAATGCTTTGTACCGGCAACAAATATGGAAGAAACAACAAGGAAAGGAAAAATTTGGAAAAAAGTAATCATTGTCTCAATTTGTCCTCTAAATATAATCGTACAGATGTCGAGATAAATGTGATTTAAAACGTTTATTTAAGAACATGAGATAAAAATTAACCTTGTAAAATTACGAATATGTACAATTATCCTCTATTTTTATAAAATATGAAAAGTTTAAAAAACTTTGGAATTTAAATTTTAAAAAAGTGGATTTTACTCTTTAGACAAGAAGTCTTCTTATTTGAATAAGGAAAGAATTATGACCGCTAAAGCGGGTGCCTAATCAAATAATTCACAAAAAAATCATCATATTTTAAAATATTTTCCACTTTTATCTATTTAAAAAAAATATTTTTAAGTCCATAGCGCATGTGCAGCAGGTGGAGAAAGTCCTTATAACTGCTTTTTACCACGGTTTCAGAATTGACCAGTTTCCGCATGCTGTACACTATACATGCCTCAAAAACGAACATTTCTTGCATACGTGAAAAAAAATATTATCGAAACTGAACACGCACGCTAGCATAAATTGTACCTTTTTGGTCATCAATGTTTCAAATAAAAAATTCACATTACATTAAAAATCTCTAATTAATATTAAAATTTATTAAAAGGTATGATAATTGCCGAAAAGGAATCTAGGTACGAAGAAAAAAAGAACACAAATTTCGAGAAATTTAACTCGGAAAAGAGGTTGAAATCTTAAGTCAAAAATAAATGCAGGAAAATTATTCAGTAATATAGACTACGGGAAAGTATGTTTAATTTACCGAAAAGGAATGTATAATTCGAGTTTATTAGCCCTCATTGAAAATATATGCACAGTTCTCCACATACAGCGCACGTTGTAAATAAGAAAATATTTCCTAATTTTTTTCTTCAAAATTTTAATTTTACACAAGCTTATTTGTTGCACTTCTGAAGAAATTTAACATCTTGCATTTTCCATAATCCTCTAAGGCTTATTATTTAATAAAATACGACAATACAATAAAATATTCCACAATAAAATAGAAAAAGAAACAACAATATTATTTCATACAAAATACATAAATTTGTTTCCAAATAAAACTAACATGAAGACGTTAAAAAAGTATTTTATATTTGCTGATTTTGATATCAGTGAATATGAAATAAAATTATTTATCTAAAAACCTTACTTTTTATTACCTTCATAAGGGGGAAACAGCACAAAAAGTCTTCCTATAGTTTTAAAATAGAAAGAATTCTAAAATACTTTGGCAAATTGTTTTATCCCGCTCCGATTGATACTTTTATTATTCACGAACGGCCTAGCTGGGTAGCTGCGTCACGACGTGGTGCCAGTTCACTCTCAAGCGGGGAGCACACACGTTTGCATAGCGAATAAACACGAGAGCAGGTTCACGTCGCACAGTGGGAGGAATCGAGAATTTACTGTTCATAATCCACAACAACCTACAATTCTTGACCAATTTTGATGTTTCTTTTTTTAAATGCTCAGAATTAAATCCTCCAGAACGTCATTAGGCTCGATTATTTAATTTCACTTTGTGAAATTTATTATTGGAACAAATAGAACGTCATAATTGGACATTTTACGAACATTATTTTTTTTCTCTGAAGAAAATACTTTTAAAACAGTCGCTATCTATCAGAATTATTGCAGATATACTTCAGGAACATGAATATTAGGTTTAAGATTTAGGTTAATTGTTATAAACAATTATTATATACAATTACTTTCACACGGTGCTCAACTTCAACAAAAAACTTTATCTTGATTAAAAATCTCTAAAGATCTCGTAGAAATAGTATTAATAAACAAATTTTGTTTTTTTATTTTTTTCTAAGACTCTTAAGACAAAATTTTTTTGTAAAATGTCCAATTTTGACGATCTATTTGTATAAATAATAAATTTCGCAAAATGAAATTCAAAAATCGGACCTAATGACGTTCTTGACGATTTAATTTTGAGCATCTAAAAAAAACATCAAAATTGGTCAAGAATTGTAGGCTGTAGGGGATTATGAACAGTAAATTCCCGATTCTTCCCACTGTACGTCGGCCAGCAGTGGGGTTTGGAGCCGATCGGACTATTTCATGTGATTGAATTCGAAACGATGACTTTGGAAACACCTTTTCTCCCAATTTTGGTATCTTTTCGTATTGCGCATGCGTTGCGTCGACAATCGGATTGGCCACCGTTGACGTACTCATTTAAAATAATTATTTCTTACTTTCTTTTTTGTTTACAAAAAATAATAATTCTAAGGGCATAAAGATATTAAGAATTATTTTTTATTCATATTTTTGATAAAAGAAGATATTCCTTCCTTTAAATTTGAAATGAATGATTTATTTTTAAGGAGTACAATCAAATCAATATATTCCTTTTTACTTTAGAAGTCTATTTTGTGATCTAAGAATTTTTAAAAACAATTTTACAATCAATTTCTTGCACATTAAATTATTTTAAATTAAGGCGCTAATGGTAACCAATCTGGTTTCCGACGTGACGCATGTGCAGTGCGAAAAGATACCACTGCAGTGTTTTGTAATCTCAGTCAAGTGTTTCGCAAGGTGTTTCGCTTATGCGTGCATAGTTGCAAAACAGTGATATGCTTTTGGATGCTGCTGTCTTCGAATGGTTCAAGCAAGCGAGAGACAGAAGTGATTTAGTGTCTGGACCGATCATTCAAGAGAAAGTTCTCATTTTAAACGAGATGCACAACGGTCCGCAAACGTCCTCATTTCCGTTAAATATTTAGTTTACCCTTGTCTCCGTATTAAAACGAAAAACCGCAAAAAATTTTAAACTATTTTTAACTAGGCAGGAAAATCCAATATAAATGGTTTAACGGCCCTGATTGTTTACGTATGGTGTACCTTCATTACAGCCGAAGGTCAGAGTCGAAACCGAGCTTAAATTCAGGTTGGACTATATTTAGCTTTATTCCAAAATATGAAAATTATTACGAGTTACGTCAATGGATATATTGTTGTCTATGTTACACTTAAATAAAAATATTACCGATGAAAATTATATTTTAAAATAGTTCATTATATTTCCTATTGGGCTATAAATAATGCTTTTTGAAAAACGACTTCATATATAAGTTAATGATATTAAATTTTACACCTGAACCTAATTACGCCGTAATTATCGTAATTATGCCTCCATTCAGAAATCAGGTCTGGGACTTACTTTGGAAACCAAAAATAGTGTAAACAATGTCACAAATTTTATTATTAAGTCTATAAAAATTCCTATTTATTTATAGCAGGCTTCACAGACTTTCCCCCTATTATAATTTTCCCACTTAATTGTTCACTGAATTAATAGAACCTAATAAGAAAATCCTACTATTTTTGGTCAAGAATTCAGTTATTTGTTTCAAAAATTACTTTGTTAAAAATTCAACAATGCTGTTAAAAAGTGATTCTGCTTGGTTGAGAATTCAACTGTTTGGTTGAAATTTTGTTCTTTTGACTTGAAATTTCATTAATTTGAATGAATTTTCTTTCTTGACTAACAATCTCTTTGCCTTGAAAATTCAACAATTTGGTGGAAAATGTATCTATTTAGTTAAAAATTTGTCTTTTTTCTGGAAGAAAATAATTTTTTTTATTAAAAATGTTGAAGTATCAACTATTACATTGTTCGTTCAAAATTCACATTCCTAGGTTGAATATTCAACTTCTTGGTTGAAAATTAAAGTACCTTATTTAAAGTAAATTCTGATGGTTGAAGATTCATAATTTTAGCTGATAATTCGTTCTTTTCTTTATTCAAAGTTAGTTTTGTTAACGGAAAAAGAATTATTTTGTTTAAAATTTAACTGAATAGCTGTAAATTAACTTTTTTGTTGATAATTCATATTTTCATATAGAAAATTACACAGTTTTATTCAAAAATCGTATTTTTGGCTTGCAAATTTTGGCGTAAAATTGTACTATTTGGTACAAAATTAAACTCTCTCGTACAACAATTTTTTTTTGTTGAAAACTAATTCTCCGCAATAAAGTTTGGAATAACATCACGTCTATTGTTCAAACTTTTTAGTTCAACTATTTGATTAACAATGTATGTCTGTTTTTGGGAATTCGTGTTTGTATGTAGAAAATTAATCTTCTTTGAGGTAACTTTTTTGTTTAATATGTAAGTATTTGGCTGAAAATTTAACTATTGGATTAAAAATGTATCCATTTTATTAATGATTCATCTTTCTGGGTATACAATAAATCTGCTTAATTGAAAGTAATCTTTTCGGTTGAAAACTCAACTGCTTTGTTGAAAGCTCATGTTTTGGAGTAAAAATTCAACTCTTTGAATGACCTTCTTTTCCTTTGTAGATTGAAAAATCTTTCTCGGTTAAAAATTCGCCTTTTTTGATAGAAAGATAATTTTTTTGGATAAAAATGCAACTATTTCGTTGAAATGTTGAAATGTGTTGTTGTTAAAGTTTTTGACCAGATGATAAGTGTTAATAAAATGATGGTAATTGTTTTTTGTCTACTGGTCGTAGTGTTGTTATTGGATAAAAAACTAGTTTCGTCCGTCGACGTCGGACCTCATCAGTTTAGAAATCTTAAAATCAGAGAATAAAA
>JAAAKG020171815.1:0-27344 GCA_010014905.2 Druon quercuslanigerum
TATAATTTAAAACACTTTTATTTACATTGTAATTTTTCACAATTTTAACTATTCGAAAATTGTTTAATTCGGAACTAATTCAATGTCAAATTATTGAATTTTAAACTTTTTTATTAAAAAAAGTACAGGTTTAATTCCTTTTCATATTATTTCAATATTGTATTTTTTTTTTATTTTTCCCAATCAAAAATTGTTTAATTCGGAACTTTTTCAATTCAAAATTATGCGATATATGTTTTTAAATTTTAAATTATAAATTCTTGCATTCGAAACATTTCTATTTAAAAAATGACACAAACTCAATTCTTTTTCACTTATTTCAAAATTATGTCAAATTTTCACAAGTTTTCTAAACTAAATGTGTTTACTTTGAAAAACTTTCAATTAAAATTTTAAAAAAATGTATACACTATTAATTTAACAATCATTAAATTTTAAAGGGATTTTAGGAAGAATAGAAGTATAATTTCTGCTCATTTAATTACAAATATATTAATTTTTTTACAATTTTACCTTAATTCGGGAAATTTATTATTTGACAATTTTACAATTATGTAATATTATAAACTGTTAAGGACTCTTATCATTCGAGAAGTCTCTAATTTGGGAATTTCATTGTTCTAAAATTTTTATGTTCGGGAATGTTATTATTCGAGAATGTTATAATTGAGAAATGTTATTCGGGAATTCTCCGCAATTCGGAAAGTTTATCATTTTGGAACCGTGAATTTCCCTAAAAATATTTTTTTTTGCTTCAATAATTTAAAGGTTAGCAAACTTTGGAACCTATAAACTGAACCGTTTTTAACGAAAAAGTTAAATTTTGAACCAAAGAAATTAATTTTGAACTAAAATGACGATTCTTCAATCAAAGAAATTAATTTTTAAACCAATAAAATAAATTCTCAACCAAGACAAATTTTTTACAATCAAGAAGATATAATCAATTTCTGTAAAAAAAATATTTTTTAGACAAAAAATGCAAATTTTAAATTTTCAAGAAAAAAAAATTAATTTTTAGCAGAAAAAAAATAATTTTCTGACGAAAGATAAATTTGAAATACTTTTAATTTCACAGTATTATATTTTAAACACTTTCATTCAGAAAAAAATTAAGTTTTAAACTTAAAACTCTTGCATTCGAAAAAATTCTATTTAAAAAATGACACAAGTTTAATTTTTTTTCATTTATTTCAAAATTATGTCATTTCTTCACAATTTTTCCTCAACTGAAATTGTTTATTTTGACAAACTTTTAATTAAAATTCAAGAAAAATGTATACACTATTAATTTTAAAATCATTATATTTTAAACTGTTTTGTTCAGAAAGAATAGAAGTTTAATTTCTTCTCATTTAATTTAAAAATATGCATTTTTTCACAGTTTTATGTAAATTCGAGAATTTTATTATTCTGAAATTTTTATTTTCGTGAATTTTATTATTCGCATATTTTTCGATTTTGTAATATTATAAACTTTTGGGGATTCTTATAATTCGGGAAATTAATATTTCGGGAGTTTAAAAAAAATAAATGCTCAACCAAACTAAAAAAAAATATATGTTTTTAACAAAAAATGCATATTTTAAATTTTCAAGTAAAAAAAATTATCTTTTAGTACAAAAAAAGAGTAATTTTCTGCGAAAAAAGAAATTGGAAACCAGGAGGATTGAATATCCAACAAAAAAAAATGGTTTAATATATACTTTTTTAAATATTAAACACTTTTAATTTCACAGTATTATATTTCAAACACTTTTATTCACAAAAAAATACAGGTTTAATTCCCTTTTCATTTCATTCCAATATTGTATTTTTTTTTTTAAATTTTGCCTAATCGAAAATTGTTTAATTCGAAACGTTTTAAATTCAAAATTGTGCAACACATATTTTTAAAATTTAAACTTTAAATTCTTGTATTTAAAACATTTCTATTTAAAAAATGACACAAGTTTAATAACGCTTTCAAATACAAATTTTTCAATACTTTTTTTTAATTTAAAATTATTAAATATTAAACTTTTTTATTTAAAAATAGTATAGGTTTAATTCCCTTTCATTTCATTCGAAATATTATCATTTTGTCACAATTTTACCTAATCTAAATTTCGTTGATTAAGAAAATTTTCTACTAAAAATCATTTCAAAAATGATTTACACCTAATATTTAAAAGTTTGTTCAATAATGGATTATTAAATTATATTTTTAATGTTGAAAAACAATTAAAAATTTCTATGAAAACTTATTGTATGTGTTTCTCGATTGTAAAAGAAGAAACAGATTTGTGTTCTGAAAAATGTGCTTATGCCTTGGGGAATTTGGAATCTGGATTTTCCGAAAATTCTGACGAGGTCTGAAAAGACCCCAGACAGAAACTCTATCTTCTGACGAACTAACGGATCGCCCGGTGGAGACGATTTAAACCCGGTTTATCCGGAGCACGTGTTTCAGCAGATGTGGTTAAATCCCACCCAGGGGCCAAAACCACTGGCTAAGTCCGAAAGTGCGCAAAACTTTATTTACCTTTACTATTTGGGTGCTGTAAAAAAAATTACTGGCCCCACATGGCGACATGGCCATCTTCACCAGACGTAGAAAAAATATTTTCAGGTAAGGAAGGTAATGGCTAACAGATGATTGCTGTTTGCATTATCTTACCCTTTCTTGTAAGATTTCAGTTATATTACTAATAATTTTATAAATGAGGTATAATTTTTGTTAATAAATTTCTATTCAAATGGGTTATTTACTGGGACGGCTGGAAAATTCGGAAAAATTAAATCCCCATCACTGTATAATTCCTGAAAAATTATATTCCCAACACTGCAAAATTCTTTAATTGGAAAATTCCAGAATAACATAATTTCCGAATTGGGAAAATTCCCGAATAATCAAATAGGCGAATTAGAAAATTACTGAATAATAAAATTCCCGAATTTAAAAAATTCAAACAATTGTTTACATAAATATTATTTATTTACTAAAAATACAATAATCAAGTATTTTTATCATTTATTCGGTCGGAAATTGTATTAATAAGAAATTTTCTAATTTTGTAAAGTTTAGTGTCGAGAATCTTATTTTTTGGGATTTTGTATTCAATACTTTTCTGTCGCCAGTGTTATTATTCGGGAATTTTCAGATCCGGTAATATTTTAAACTCTCGTGAATTTTATTTTGAAAACTTTATAATTAGTGAATTTAAAAATTCTGAAATTTTAGACTTCGGAAACATTATTATTCGGGAAATTTCTAATTCAGGAATTTTATTTTTCGGAAATTTTTTTATTCAAAATTTTCGATTTGGAAAGTTTACAGCGTCGACAATTTTATTAATCGGAATTTTATAATTTGCGAATTTAAAAATTCGGAAATTTTATTATTCGGTAATTTTCCAAACCTCTAATATTATAAACTTTTTTGGAATTTTATTATTCGAGACTTTTCTTTTCAGGGAATTTTTTCCCCGCTTTCTTTTATTCGGAAATTTTTTCAATTTGGTTAATCAGGAATTTTATAATTCTGTAATCTTATAAACTTTTTGGGAATTTAATTATTCGGGAATTTTATTGATCTAAAGTTTTCTATTTAGAAAGTTTACAGCGTCGACAACTTTATTAATCAGAATTTTATAATTTGTGAATTTAAATTTTGGAAATGTTATCATTCGCGAATTTTCCAAATTTCTAATATTATAAAATTTTTTGTAATTTTATTATGCGAGAATTTTCTTATCAGTGATTTGTTTTCTCGCTTTCTTTTATTTGGAAATTCTTTCAATTCGGAAATTTTATTATTTGCAAATTTTACAATTCTGTATTATTATAAACTGTTGGGGACTTTTATCATTCGGGAATTTTACTCTTTGCGAATTTTTTAATTTGGTTATCTTATTATTAGGAAGTTTTCCAATTCGGGAATTGTATAAACTATTCGGGAGGTTTTTTATTTGAGAATTTTCCAATTCGGGAATTTTACTATTCGGCAAATTTATAATTCAGGACTTTTATTATTCAGGAATTTTCCAATTCTGTAATATTATAAACTGTTGGGGACTTTTATTATTCGGGAAATTCATCCTTCGGGAATTTTATAATTAGAATATACTATTCTTGGGAAATATTCCAAATTCAAATTGTTCCAAATTTATAATTTTATTATTCGGAAATTTTATTGTTCGAACATTTTCAAAATCAGGAATTTTAGTTTGCCGGAATTTTCCCATTCGGAAAATTTATAATTCGAGAGTCTTATTACTCAGGAGTTTTTCAATTCGGGTGTTCTCTAATTCGAAACTTTTATTATTCTGATATTTTCCAATTTTGTAATATTATAAGCTTTTGGGGACTTTTATTATTTGTAAATTTTATTTTTAGGGAATCTTATAATTCGAGTATACTATTATTGGAGAATTTTCCAATTTACGAATCGGGAATCCTATTATTCGGGAAATGACTCGGGAACTTTATTATTCAGAAACTTTACAAATTGGGAATTTTATTTTTCGGAAATTGTATTGTTCTGAAATTTTCCAAATCGGGAATTTTATTATTCCGGAATTTTCTAATTCGGAAAATTTATAATTCGGGAGTCCTATTATTAGGGAATTTTCGAATTCGGTAATTTTACTATTCGGAAAATGTATAATTCGGGAGTCTTACTACTCGAGAACTTTCCAATTCGGGAGTTCTCTAATTCGGGAATTTTATTATTCTGCCATTTTTATGTTTGTTAATTTTATTATTCTGATATTTTCCAATTTTTTAATTTTGTAAAGCTCCCGAATAATCCAATTTCCGAATTAGAAAATTACTGAATAATAAAATTTCCGAATTCGAATTTATTAGGGGACTTTAAATATTCGTGAATTTTATTTTTAGGGAATCTTTTAATTCAAGTATAATATTATGAAAGAATTTTCCAATTCGGGAATTCTTTGATTCGGGAATTTTACTATTCAAGAAATTTATAATTTAGGAATTATAGGAATTACTTTTATTGTTCGGGAATTTCATCTTTCGAGAATTTTATAATTTGAATATACTATTATCGGGAAATTTTTCAATTCGTGAATTACATAAACTATTCGGGAATTTATTTATTCGGGAAATTTACGAGTCGGAAATAGTATTATTCAGGTATTTTATTATTCAGAAGTTTTCCAAATTGGAAGTTCCCGAGTTTTACTCGGGAACTTTATTATTCAGAAATTTTACAAATTGTGAATTTTATTGTTCGGAAATTTTCCAAAATCGGGAATTTTATTATTCCGGAATTTTCCAATTCGGGAATTTTATTATTTGGAAATTTTACAAATCTGTAATATTATAAACTATTGGGAGGGGAGACTCTTATCATTCGGAAAGTCTCTAATTTGGGAATTTTATTATTCGGGAATTTTATAATTGAAAAAAGGTTATTCGGAAATTTTTCAATTCTGAAATTTGATCATTTCGAACCAAGAAATTAATTTTGAACTAAATTGACGATTCTTTAATCAGAAAAATTAATTTTTTAACCAATAAAATAAATTCTGAACCAAACAGAATAATTTACAATCAAAAAGATTAAATAAAAAAAAAATAAAAATAAAATACAAGAATTTTTAACCGAATCTATGAATTTTTAAAGGAATTTTAACCAAAATTATCAATTGCCAAGATGATTAATATTCTACCACAAAAGATAAATTTGTAACAAAATCAACATAATATGCATTTGAACTAAGAATGATACATTTTCTTTGAAAATAATCATTTTAATGATAACACTTTTTATTTTAATACTTTTCATTATTTTTCATTACATTCATTTGGTTATATTACAAATTATATCTTAAATTTAAAGAATTTTGCAAAAATAATTTGATCCATTCATTTGTCTTCAAATATTTTTTTCACATTAATTTAATAGTTAGGAAACTTTGGAACCGATAAACTAAACCTTTCGGCTATCGAAAATCACCAGAAGTATCATCGGAAGTATAATCAATGTATCTTTCGTCTTTCGTTGTTTGACGATAAATTCCTCCCAGAACGTGATGTAAATTCCACGCTGTTTGGAACGCCAGCCAACTAATCACCTCAGCTTTCAAATACCGAAGCACTTGCACATGTTGAACTGAGGCTAACAGTTGCCAGAAATGCAAATTTTATGTAAAATTATTATTTCCCTCTCACCTACATTTCTTTATTATTTATTATAAAATTGAGGGATAGATGATAAATTGCTGCAATATCACCAGTGGGTGTAGTCGAGGCTTGGAGGGGCATGCGCCAGGTCTTGAACCAAAGTTCCACTTTGGTTCAAGACCTTGCGCCGCTAAACCACTTTTTTGTCGACCGGAAAATTATCCAGTTATGGAAATTTAATTAATAATAATAATCTACATTACCAATTTTGAGCCTTTTACCCCCCCCCCCCTCTGAAACTAACAAAGTCGTGGGCTAAAGTCGGATTTTACGTTTATAAACACATTTAAATCAAATTAAGGTAGATAACGTTTTGAATTTAATTCGAAACACTTTAAATTTCTAAGATTTTAAACCGAAATATATTTAATTTTCATGAAAATAATTGAACTTTTAACAGAAAATAGAAAATTTAAATATAAAATTAATTTTCAATTCAACAGTTGCATAACCACCAAATAGTACAATTTTCAAATCAAAAGTAAATTTTCAACCAAGAAGGATGAATTGTTAACGACATAGTTGAATTTTTAAAAATAATTAGAGTTTTAATAATACAGTTGAATTTCTAACCAAATTGTTGAATTTTCAACTGACAAAGATGCATTTTCAATAAAATTTGAAACAAAAAAGATGAAAATTCAATAAAATATTAAAATTTTCATCTGTAAAGTTTATGTTCAACTAAGAAAAATTACTGTTCTACCATGGAAGATTAATTTTTAACAAGATCTTTAAACAAATCATTTTCAACAAAGAAAGATAATTTTTTGGTAAGATAGTTGAATTTTCAACCATAATGTTGAACTTTTAACAAATAAGAATAATTTTAACCCAAAAAGATGACTTTTTTAACAAAATAAATGGATTTTATAGCAAATAGTTAATTTTTCAACATAAAGATAAATTTTCGACAAACAAGGTTAATTTTTTACCGACTAGTTTAATTTTTAGCTTATAAAATAAGCAGGATACAGCTTTAACCAAACATGAAATAGTTAAATTTTTAAATTAAAAAAATATAATAATTGAAAAGAACATTTTTCAACAAACTTGTTAATTTTTTAACCAAAAACATGAACTTTTGACCAAGAAAAATTAATTTTTTACAAAAGAAGACGAATAAAAATGAATTTTCCACAATATTATTTGCTATTAAAGTCAAAAAGGATGAATTATCTGCAAAAAAAGTTACCAAAAAATTTAATTTTCAACACAAAAAGATGAATTTCCGTCCATCCATAAAATTAATGTTCTATAAAAAAAGACGAATTTCCAACGTATCTAATACACATGATAAAGATTTTACAAAAAATGGAATATTTAAATTCTCCGGTAAGAAAATAATCATTTTCAACGCAAAATAATCATTTTTAACAAAGTTGTTTTTTTGTTGAATTTAGGAATTCATGGAATTCACGGTATTCACTGAATTTAAGAATTAAAGGAATATACGGAATCCAAATAATTTAGAGAATTTAGGAAATTCACGGAATGCAAGGAATTAACGGAATCCAAAGAATTCGCGGAATATACGGAATTCATGAAATTCAAGAAGAACACGGAATTCGTGGAATTCACGGAATTTATGAAATTGACGCACATAATATAACCCCGAAATTCAAGGATTTTATAGAATTTCCAAAATCTTGGAATTCAACGAATTCAAGAAATTCATGGATTTTGCTGAATTTAGGAATTCATGGAATTCACGGAATTTAAGAAATTGACGGATTCCAAATAATTTACGGAATTCAAGGAATTTACGAAATTCAAGGAATTAACGGAATCCGAAGAATTTACGGAATTCATTAAATTCAAGAAGAAATCGGAATTCAGGGAATTTATGGAATTAACGGAGTTCATGAAATTCACGGAATTCATGGGATTTAAGGAATTCGTGGAATTGAAAAAATTCACGGACTTCATATAACGCCCAAAATTCAAGGATGTAATCGAATTTGTGAAATTCATGGAATTTCACGAATTCAAAAAAATCACGGAATTCACTGAATTTAAGGAATTTACGGAATACAAATATATTTCGAGAATTTAAAGAATTCACGGAATTCAAGGAATTAATGGAATTTAAAAAATTCGCGAAATACACGGAATTCAAGCAATTCATGATATTCAAAGAGAACACGGAATTCAGGGCATTTATGGAATTCGCGGAATTCATGGAATTTACAGAAATCATGAGATTTAAGGAATTCGTAGAATTCACAGAATGCGAAATTCATGGACTTCATATAACTCCTGAAATTTAAGTATTTTATAGAATTTACAAAATTCATGGAATTCAAAAAATTGAGAAAAAAATTGAAAAAATTCATGAATTCAATTCATGAAATTAAAAAAATTCAATAAAAAAATTCATTCATTCATTCAAAAAAATTCATGAATATTTTAGATTTTAGGAATTTAAGGAATTCATGGAATTCATGGAGTTCACGGAATTTAAGAATTTAAGAAATTCACGGAATCCAAATAATTTACGGAACTCTAGGAATTGATGGAATCCAAAGAATATACGGATATACGGAATTCAAGGAATTCATGAAATTCAAGAGAAAATGGAATTTAGAGAAATTATGGAATTAACAGAGGTCACGAAATTCACGAAATTCGTGGAATTCGCAGAATGTTCGCAATTCACGGACTTCATATAACGCCCAAAATTCAAGGATTTTATAGAATTTGCGAAATTCATGGAATTCAATGAATTCAAACAATTCATGGATTTATCTAATTTTAAGAATTCAAGGAATTCATGTATTCACGGAATTTAAGAAATTTACGTAATCCAAGTAATTCACAAAATTCAAGGAATTAACGGAATCAAAACAATTCGTGGAATATACGGAATTCAAGGAATTCATGAAATTCGATAAGAGCATGGAATTCAGGGAATTTATGAAATTAACGTAGTTCATGAAATTCGCGGAATTGTTGGAATTCACGGAATTCAGGAAATTCAAGCAATTCACGGAATGCATGGATTTCATGGAATCTATGAATTCCGTAAATTCCTTGAATTCCATAAATTTCATGAACTTTTTGCATTCCGTGAACTTTTTGAATTCCTTGAATTCTTTTTATTCCAAGAATTCCTCGAATTCATTAAATTCCGTGAATTCATTGAATTCCGTCAGTTTCATAAATTTAATTGATTCCTTGAATACCATGAACAGTGTGAATTCCGTGAATTCCTTGAATTCCATGAACACCATAAATTTAATGAATCCCATGATATCCATGAATTCCATAAATTCCATGAATTTCTTGAATTCTGTAAATTCCTAGAACTCGATAAATTCCACTAACTTCTTCAATTCTGTAAATTTTTGGATTCCGTGAACTACTTGTATTTCGAGAATTTTTTTTAGTTCGACAATTCTTTTAATTAATTGAATTCCGTAAATTTTATCAATTTAATGAATTCCTTGAATTCCAAGAATTTCTTGAAATTCCTGAATTCCTTCAATTTCTTGAACAAGATTTTTTTTCTTATGCACGATTTTCATCTTAAAAGAGCTCTAATACATGTATTGCAATTTTTAACAGTGTACGACTTTCTTTTTTAGTTAACGGAATTGTTCGGTTTATTTTGAAAAAAAACCTACTACGATAAAATGATTGGAGTCAGTACTAATAAAATGATCAGAGTTAGTACTATTAGGTATTTTGCTGTGAAATTCTTGTAAAAATCTTATATTACGTATGTATGACTACCTTAATTAAATCGTTAATAGAAATAAAAATAATGGATCGTTATGGCACTATTAAAAAAAGTTAAAAAAATATTCTTAAAAATTTAGAAATTACTTATTTACAGTTAATTTCAGTAAAAAAATCAATTTTGTATCTCCAGAAATAGCCAAATATAGTGTATTTGTAATTTAAGGCAATTTAAACAATTATTAGTTTTTATTTGGTGGCAAAATATTATACTTAAGTTTTATTTTCCATTAATATGCGTTCGATTACATAGAAAAAAACTTTATTTATTTCGTCAAAAATACCTGATATCTATATTTGTTGATAAAAATAGCTTTTAAAATAACAAATTATTGATTAGCTTTGGTTAGTTGAACTAAAAATTATAAACCATTTTCATTTACATATTTGTTTATAACAAATTTAATATATTGTTTCAATTTTGCATTGCTATTTGACATCTTTTCTGAACAGTTGCTTTTAGTTTTATAAGTAATTTTGATTGAATCAAAGCTTTAGTTTTAAACCAATATACTTCAAATGTCAAAAATTTTTTGTCATTTTTTTAAATGAATAAACCAAACAATAAACAAAGTTTTAAAAAATCGGCAATGACAGTTTGATGCGAAATTTTATTAGCTTCGATTTCAAAAAAAAAAAAGTTAAAATCTAATAATTGTCTTCTGAAAAGAAATTTGTCCACGGTTATATTTTTTGTCCCACTGTGGGCCGCTTCTAAAATAATTAACTCTAAAGTAAAGGAAATGCAGGGAAATTTTTAAGACAGCAAAAAAACACAAAAAATTTCAGTGATTGTATAATATATTTCGGAACATTTGCATCTCGCTTGATGTTGTTAATAATAACAATTATCATCGTTGACAACTACGGATTGTGTATTTATGGCATTTCGCGTGTTTCATATAATTATTTCATTTCTATTAATATATCTTTCATACTCTATCTTCTATACAATCTATGTCTATTTATACGCCTCTTCAATATACACGCAGAGATCTAACTCTTTGAGAGAGAAAAAAAAAATCAAAAAGAAATTCTCCTGGACCTGTCGAAGACAATTTTCTGATTTTTTAATGTCTCTGGAGTCTACAACAATTTGCTACACTTTTTCGAGTTCGTATAATCATAATCTACCTAGCTAACGACTTATCTATTCACACTATTTTTTTAAATATATAATAAACGCTATAATTCTATATCAATAAATATATCTCAGCTCTCTTTCGCACGTGCAATCCTAACTTTTTTTTCGAGTGCAGGTTTCACGGTACGATAAATGCACATAACCGAGTGGATCATTAAATTGAATATTCCAAAACCATTTTTGAAATATCTACCCTTTTGCAGATCTGGTTCTACTTTGTATAAAAAAAATTTGTTTAATTTACAACTCGATGTTTCTTCAATTGTATGCTACTTTTAAAAAAGTGAGCTCACCTTGTCTTCGTCTGCTGACAAGAGTCCGAGAAAATATTTTTCAAAGGAACCAGCAAACATGTTTTTGCAAATGTCATGATTTGCACAATTGCGGAGCGAAATTTGAATGTTGGTTGGGTGAGGTCAGGAAAGGTGTTTGCTTAGGTGATGACTGCTTGGAAGAGAATTCGTAATTTTTAAAAATTAGGATAAAAAATATTGGAACGATATTCGGCAGACGTTTGCTCTTGGCAGCTCACATGCCAATATTTCAAGGCTGGAAAGTTTATTTCAGGCGGAACTTTTCGAAATATTTTAGCGACGGCAAATTGAGATCTATGAGAAATGAATCACGATTCCTCCGTTTTTTCACTGATTTGATTTAAATGAAATGAAAGGTAAGGTTGCTGAGGATTTTCAAAATTGGAACATTCATGATTTTAATTCCACTCTTTTGACAATTCCTCCGATGAGGGAATCCATTCTTGTTTGACGAAGACATGGTTCGGGTCATACTGATTGGTAGTCCCTTCAAGGTCTCGATCGGACCTTGAGTTTCGATATTCTCAGTATTTATGCAACGTGATTGGTAAATTTCCACTCGAAGTCACAGCATTGCAGTCCTGATAATATCTGTGATAGAGGGGTGGTGAAGGTGCTGCTCCTGAAGAGAGAGGCGTTGGCGGGCTTGATCTGGAACAAAAATTCAAAAGTTCTTTTTATACTCTTCAAAAATCATAATTTATTATTATTTCCTCGATAGCAAAAAAAGAGAAAGAATATTTAATTCAATTGCATATTTTTTAATAATTTTTTTATTTTGTTAATAGCTTTTCAAATTACAAGAAACCTAACTCAGGCTGACTCACTGACAAAGGAATTTTCAAAAAAATATTTAACTTTCCAACGAAAGTGATGAATCTTCAATAAAAAATTTTTTTAACTAAAATTGTAATAGTTAATATTTCCAAATATTATCAAAGAATGCGAAAACCCGAAAAGTTAAATTCAGAATTTTCAACCAACAAAGATTTTTTCAGTCAATAAAGAAATGAAAATATCCAAAGTGTTGAATTTTCGAGTCAAAGAGCCTAATTTCCTCTTAAAACAGTTTATTTTTTAACCCGAAAATATGAATTTATAAGAAAAATTGAATTTTTAATACCGAAAATATATTTTTTCTACCAAAATAATTGAATTTTCGACGTAAAAGGAAAGTATTCAATAAAATTAATGAAATTTAAACTAAAAAAAAATTTCAAAAAAATAGTTAAATCTTTAATTCAATTAATTAATTTTTAACAGGAGCGATCAATCTTGAATTCAAGAAAATTAATTTTTGACCATAAAGTTGAATTTTAAACGCATTCAATGAATTTTCTGCTAAAAAAAATGAAGAATTTTTAAAGCAAACAGAATGTTTCGATTTTTAGTTAGAAAAATTAATTTTGAAATAAGAAAACAAAAACGAATTTTCAACAAAACAGTTTATTTTCAATTAAAAAATTTAGTTTCTAAATAAACTATGAATCTAAAATCGAAAAAGGAAATGCTAACCATGCAGTTGCATTTTCAACCCAAAGTTTTTAGTTTAGTTTAAAAAAACGATCAGTTTTCAAACAATAAAAAAAAAGAAAATTTCGCCTAGAGATGAATTGTTAACCAGAAAATATGTTTTACAGCAAAAAATTAAATCCTTAATCCAAAATTATAACTTTTTTATCAAAAATAACTAAACTTTCCAAGTAAAAAGACGAGGATTCAATAAAATAATGTGTTACAATTTTTTAAATAAAATATATTAATTTTAAACTAAACATAAATATTAAACAAAAATAGTTCAATTTTCATTCGATAAAATTAATTTCTATCTAATATGATTAATCTTTAATCAAAAAAATACATTTTTGACCAAAAAGTTGAATCTTCTGCCCAAAAAAAAATGAACTTTCTGTCAAAAGACATATGTTACAAACAAATAGAATATTTCAATTTTTCGCCAAACAAATTAATTTTCAAATAAAAAAAAATGTTTCCACAAAATAGTTTTTTCAGCTCCAGTCATGAATCTTTAATAAAATAAGAAGAATTCTTGAAGGAAAGTGTCCACAATCAAATATTTTTACTTTCAGTGAAAAACAGTTTAATAAATCCGAAAATATGAATTTTCTATAAATTAATTTAATTCTCAACCAAAAAAGATCAATTTTTAAACCAAAAAAGAGGAATTTTTAACAATATTTTCAACCCAAAATTATGAATTCATAACAAAAAATTGAATTTTTAATCCATAAAATAATTTTGTTCCTCATAATAATTGAATTTTTAACTAAAAAAAACGATTCATGAACAAAATAGTTAAACTTTTAAACCAAGCGATTAATTCCTAACTAAAATGTTAAATATTTAATAAAAAAAGAAGTTTTTAACGAAATGGTTGAATTGTCAACCAAAAAATGC
Source organism: Druon quercuslanigerum (assembly GCA_010014905.2). Lineage (NCBI taxonomy): Eukaryota > Metazoa > Arthropoda > Insecta > Hymenoptera > Cynipidae > Druon > Druon quercuslanigerum. The sequence goes on from JAAAKG020171815.1 coordinate 13,810, forward strand.
ACTATAAAATAAAAAATAACAAAATACATAAGTTTTTATCCAAATAAGTAAAAATTTTAACAAAAAATACTATATTTCAATTTTAAGTTAGCAAAAAAAAAAACAAATTTTAAACAAAAGAGTTCAATTTCCAACCACAGAAAGGAATTCTTAACCAAAAATATAATAGTTAAACTTTCAGTAATCAAATAATTTTCAGCTAAGCAAAATAAATTTTTAACGAAATAAATTGTTCACCAAACATAATAATTTTCAACCAAGAAGATTAAATTTTTCTATAAAAGGATAAAATGTTGGACGGAAAATTCAATAGTTAAATTGTCATTTAAGAATGAATTTTTAATTTGAAAAAAACACTATTTTTCTAACTAAGAAATTCATTTTTTAAAAAAATTTTAATTTTAAAGAAATTTTCAATATGATGGATTAATTTTCAACCGGAATGATAATTAATATTTTGCAACAGAAGACGGATTTTAACGTAAATTTTATTTATAATTAAGAAAAAAGATTAAATTTTCACCAAGCGACGAATTTACTACAGAATATTTTCTACCAAAAAAATTAATTTTCTGACTTCAATCAAGAATAATTTTTCAGTAAAGAAAGTAAAAAAATCCAACCAAATGGTTACATTTTTAATCCAAAAAACAAATTTTTCAATCCAAGATTATAATTTTTAACATGAAAACATGAATTTTCAATTAAAAAGTTAATTTTCACACAATTAGCTGAATTTTTAACAAAAAATATTGGTTTTCTATAAAAATGTATCGGTGGTTATATTTCAGTGACAACATTTTTATTTTAAACCAAAAAAAGTTGAAATCAACCAAAAAATAGATTTTTCAAAAAAGTAGAATCCTCAATAAAAAATAATTATTTTCAAACCGAAAAGCGAAAAGCCAACCAAGAAAAATTTTTTCAAGAAAAAACTTTAAACTAAATTGTCGATTTTCAAGTCATATAAACACAAATTTTTTTTTAAGCACTTCATTTTTGAAGATAAACACCTAAATTTTCAAGAAAAAGGGTAATTTGCAACAAAATCAATTTAATTCAGTCAAAACGATTAGTTTTTATTTAAACAGTTATTCATTTATTTTTAACTGCAAAATATGCAACTTCTACCGAAATAAATGAATTTTAAATAAAAAAAAAGACTTTCCACCAAAATTGTTTAATTTTGAAAAAAAATATAGCTTAAACTTCGGAGTTCAATCCAGCGAGTCGTTAGGTTTTATACGATCGAAAAAAAAATCAATTCAAACAAATTGAAAACAAGACAAAAAAATTATAGAACGAAACGTCAATTTAAAAAATCCTCTTTACAAAATTTCATACTTGGGTCAATTAAAACCGATATCTTTCGAAAAACCAGTAAGGATGTTATTTAACTATTTAATTCAATAGTTGCTCTTGATTGGGTCATTATAAAAAAAAGAATTAAAGACAAAATTTAATTAATATCCTCTTGTGATTTAAAAAATTGATAATTAATTTTAGCGGTTTTAAATTGTTCTGTTACTTGTTTCACTCACGAAACCAGAAATATTCGAGTAGTATTTGAAACGTCATGAGCGCATATAGATCAAGCGAAACGAGGAGAGAAATGTAGCAACCACATGCGCTAAGTGTCAGGACGTATTTGTCGCTCATTCCAAATCGCTCTTTACGCCTTTATGATAAAATAAAGCAATGGAAAAGAATTAGTACACTTTAGTATAGCAGTTGACAACTCTACCATAAAAAATTTCTCTGATCTTTTTCAAACATTTTCAGGTGGCTAATACTTTTTATAATTCTGCTGAAATGGATATTTAGAATGTTTCTGGTAAATCTCGGCTCACAGAAAAATATTTTTTATTATCATTTTTACAAATATTTGCATTTAAAATGTAAATCCTAGTTTAGGTTTGTATTTATTTATGGGATTTTGGAAATTTTTTGTTCCCTTGAGTATAGAAAATGGTAATCTGAAATAATTATTTGTTTTGAGATTATAATTCCTGGTCAATCTTTTTTTTCAGTTCGACATTAATTGACTAAAATCATTCTACTCTAAAGAAAAATATAATATTAATTTAATATTAATATTATTTTAATATTTTTTAAAATGTTTAATATTATTATTAATCAACCAAATTCTAAACCTCTAAAACATCCTATTCTTTTCGGTGAATATTTTCTGCAATATTTCACTAGAATATTAAATGTATGTATACATAAAGTATTTTCCAAACAATTTTTTTAAAACACTAACATTTTTACAAATCTTTATAAAAGGAAATTGTTCGTTTTTCAGGACTTAATAGTTTTTCGTATTTTTCAGTCAACAAAATCTAAAATTTTCATCGTTACGTTGATAAAATTGCACATTTTTCAATCTATTTCTATCTTTTTTTTTCTGAAATACAATTTATAAATGGCAAAAATAATCGAATGAAATATATTCAAATTGTGCTTTTAATAAAAGCCCAGGAAGAAAAAAAATTCTTTTTTAATAATGTTTGAATTATTTACACATTTTTAAAATTTTGCCACTGTTTTTAACCGATGTTGATCACAAGACAGGATCTAGGGACAAAAATCGAAAAATATTTCAACAATTTTGAAAAATACTGTGAAAACTAAGCTTTTACATGAGACCAGGAACTTTTAAAAATGTCAAATATTTTCAGTTATTCCAATTATTTTAAAACTTCGAAATTTTAAGCTTTTTAGTAACATATTTTTATAATATTAACGTTTTTAGTATTATTAATTTATTAATCCAAAACCTAAATAATTGAAATTCTGAATATTTTTTTAAACATTTTTTGGAAAAAATAAAAAAATATTTTATAAACTTTAGGAAATCTTTGAATTGTTGAAAATACTTTTAATTTCTTCAAAATTTCTAAACTTCCTAAATATCTTTTTATCTAACTCAAGTTGCGCATATTCCTAAAATTGGGGAAAATTATCAAAAAGTAAAACAAAATTATCATAAAATATTCCAGATTAAAATTTTTTTTTAGATATCTTTTGAAATATTTTTAAATTTTCTTTAAAAATAATATAGAAAAAAAGAAAATTTAAAATTTTCACGCGAATCTTGAAAAATGTTTTTATTTTCATGAATCCTTTCTGAAGTGCCAAAAATATTTGAAATATTAAAATTGATTTTTTTTGAATAAATATCATTTGAACTTTTTCCACTAATCTTAAAAAAACTTTTTTATTATCTTGAGACCTTTTAAAATTATTAAGAAGCTTCAAAATTTTATTTCAATACCTTCTCCAATCTACATTTTATTTTGAAAAATTGTATCTCTTTTAAAATTATAAATTAGGTTTCAAACATTTTCAAAACTTCCTAAAAATATCATCTAAACTGATTAGAATATTTTTTAGAATTTTTTAAATCTTGCAAATTTAAACAAAATGCCACTAAATATTTTAGATTTTTTCTAAACAAGTTTAAAAATCTTTTTAAATTTGAAAAAATTCAAAGTCTTTTAAAAATAGTTTTTTCTAACTTTGTGTACTTTTGTAAAATTAAAAAATTGTAGTCTATTTTGTAAACTTATAAGAAATCTTTAAAAACGTGTCTTGCAGTCTTTCAGATACATTTTCACCAGTTTATGAAAACACTTGAAATTATTTGAGAAACTTTAAATTAATTTTTCATTAAAAAAAAACTTTACAAGTGTTTTGAAATCTTGCTCAATTTTCTCATATAGTTTGTTTTTCAAAATGAAAATTCTTTTTAAATTTGCCCGCAGAAATCTTAAAGACAATTTTGTATGCTTTTTAAACCTTTCCATCTTCTTTAAAAAAAACTCTTTTTTATATTCATAAATTTCAGCATTCTCTTTATATTCAGAATTGTTAAAAAGATAAATAAGTGTTTTTAACAGTCCTATTAAAATTAAAATATTATATTTTTCTGAAAAAAATCTTCTCAATAGCTCCATTCGGAACGAAAAATATAATTTAAAAAATTTATTTTCCATCTAGTCAAAAATGAAGTTAAGTATTTTCTGTTATTTGAAGAGTAACTACCTCCGATGATAATACAGATTCCTTTAAATGAAAAAATTGATATCTAATATATTAAAAACACTAAGGCCTAATTTTGTCTTGTTTCATTAGGTAAGCAAAATATTCGTTGTGAAAAAACGAGAATCTCGTCATGATTGACCATTTTCTTAAGAATCTGGATCAAGGCGAGGCAATATTAGATATTATTGATCAATCATCGTCTCGTCTGGCTCGGAAAATAGCACTACCGCCGGTAGAAATATAAAGTAATATTCACCTATAAAGTTGACAGCTCGGAGTCTCCTGGTAGATGCTAGCAGGATCAGGACTAGCAGCCTCCTGGTACCACTGTGTATGGCCACTGTTATTATGGTTATTATGGTCCATAATGTATCCAGAGGGACAATAGGGAGAATACACGCTAGTAGGTGGTGAAGGATTTCCCCTCGAAGGATTAACATGTGGATACCCTGAAGAAGCCATCATAGCTGCGACGGTGGCTGTCGTAGTTGCCGTCGTAGTGGCCACTGAAAGATCCCTGGAACCAACGGATCCCATTGTCTCCCTGGAGGCAGACATTAGGGAATGCGAATGTCCATGTGGATGTTGAAGCCCATGAGGTAAATGAGAATGATGATGTTGGTGGTGCTGATGATGCTGATGCTCTCTAGGAGAATTGTTCATCAGCGTTCCATTTTCCCGACTCGTCATCAGCGCATCAACACTGAAGCTCGTTGGATCCAACCCCATCGACACATCCTGGATAGGTTCTTGATGCACCTGATGCACTGAATGAGCACCAAGGGCACTCTGAATCACACTTTGTGTTGTACTCGAATTCTTACTTTCCTGAATTGGACTATGAGCATATTTACTGATCATACAATGAGAGCTACTCGGATCATTGATGGGTTCTCTCTTAGGTTTACAAAGTCCACTATCCATGATCTTCTTGGTGGAATTGTCAGAAGCTGGCAAAATGTGATTCAAGGGTTTATCATCCACCCTTTTTTCTTGCACCATTCCCTGTCGTTTCATTGCTTCCTCCTTCTCTTTAAGAGCATCCTTCTTCTTGAAACGTCTTCGTCTTCTCAGGTAGGATCCGTTGTCGAACATGTTGTAACTGTCCGGATCAAGGGACCAGTAGCTGCCTTTCCCTGGTTTCTTATCATCCCGGGGGACTTTAACGAAACACTCGTTAAGACTCAGATTGTGTCTGATGGAATTCTGCCAGCCTTGTTTGTTCTCTCTGTAGTAGGGAAAGCGCTCCATGATGTATTGGTAAATCCCGTTTAGGGTGATCTTCTTATCTGGGGCGTGCTGGATTGCCATGGCGATAAGGGCGATGTAGCTGTAAGGTGGTTTCACCATGTCCTTGCCTGGGTGATGAAAGTGCTGTTGGGAAATCCCCGTAACCTGGTACCCAGCGGCCGTCGCATAGCCCCCGTAGCGGTATTGTTCGTAATAACCCGGAGTGGCGCCGACGCTTGGGTAAGAAGGTGTCCCCATACCTACCGGAACGGCCGTCGCGTGCCGGTAGTAGGCGTTTTGTTCCCCGAAAAGGGTGTGCATTTTATGATTTATTGAATAGGTTTCAGGCTCTCGATTATGACGGGGAATTTGGCGAAAGTCTTCACTCAGACATTTCGGCTCGTTGATGGTCAATTAGGATTAGGGCTTGGTCAAATTGTCCGAATAGGGAAGAAAAGAGTTTTAACTATGAGAATTAACCACAATAATTTAGAGAATTCCAGAGTTTCATCAATCTTTGATATCACAGTAATCACTTTTTGAAGAAGAAAAAAAAAACTTTGAAGAACACGTCACACACTTGTAGTTCCTTAGTCCACTATTCTTCCGAATGCACTATCAACACTATCAATGCACTCGAGATTGCAGTTTCAAGATAAGTTATCTTGTCGCAAGGGAATATTCTTTATTTTATCGATTGTACTTGGACACTATAGGCTAGGTGAAGAAAGTACCGAGGATTCATCGGTTCGAACAGGTCGACCTGTTTCTGATAGAAACACGTAAAAGCGCCTACACGCGATATTATGATACACAACAGCAACAAGTTTACTCAACCCCGAGTAAAAACACACTGGGGACCTCGTTCTGGGTCTCTCGCTGAGAGCGGAGTGCGTTCTAGGGATGCGCAAGTAACCACGCGCCCAGCTACGAAAAATCTGAGAAAAGTTACGACGAGATGGTGAAAAGTGGGGGAGTATGGTTGGAGATTATTGGCGGAATGGAGGGAAACCACACCCCATTTGTTGTGGCACCCAATGGAGTGTGCTCGTTCCTAGGGGATTAATGAGGGAGGCGTGAAGCCCCTTTCGAACCGTTCCCAACGAGAAGTAGGCTAGGGTATGTCACGCCTTCAATTCAGCACAAAAGCGACTGAAAGCAGGATCAGTGAGAGAGAAAGAGGCGAAAGAGGTGCGGGAGAAAGAGAGAAAGAAAATAAAATGGTGGGTGGAATGAGAGAAAGAGAAAGAGAGAAAACGAGAGAGACAGAGAATTTAGCTACCGGTACTCTGTGCTCCCCCAAGAGTGAGTGAAGACTTGAAATGTGTTCTTTTTCTTTCCTTTCACGATTCAACGAGTAAAGCGGTACTCCCCATTCTTAAGGAATCCGCGAAATTCCAAGGTGAAGGAACCGTGGAGATTTTAGTGTGGTGATTTTTTTTAGATTTTGGATATAACTTTTGCGATGTGGAGAGACTTTAAAAAAACATATAAATTAATCAAAAGTGATACACTAGAATAATATTTTCGACTAATTATTATTAATTTGTAATAAAAATTTATTTTTAATGAATGAATGATAAAACAAATGTGGCTGATCAAATTCAAACCAGAAATTCTGGTTTCATGAAAAATTAGACTATACATTTCAATCAGTCAAGATGCGCATTAAATTCTTATATTTTATTAAATGACTCAAAGTAACCATAGAATAAATGACTGATAAAACATTGAAAATCACGCATCGGATCTACAAAAATTACTGATTGGATTACTGAAAATTAATGGTTACATCGTTTTAAATTATTGATTCAATTAATAAGTTTTAATCTTATATTACTCAAAATGACTGTTTAATTAGTAAAACATACTGATTACACAATTTAAAGTAACTGATTTAATCAATTAATGCTACAGTTTTATATTTTGGAATTTACATCATTCAAAATTGCTGAATCGGTCAGTATACGTTACTAAATTTCATACAAACTCGAACCAAAATTTAGCTTTTCGGTAAAAATTGAACAAAAAGTCACTTCAGAAATTTGGATTTCGTGAAAAATTGATTGCACTCGTAATTTAAATCAATAAAAATTCGACTTATTTGTCTGTTAAATAAAATAGTAAAATTATTCCAAAATTAAAATTTTTTATTAAATTAATATATTATCAAAGATGAATCAAAGTAGCCATAAATGACTGATAAAACATTGACTGATTTAATTAGTGAAAGATACTGATTATAACATTTAAATTAACATTTAAAGAAACTGATTTAATCAATTAGAAAATCAGTCAGAAATCTGGATTTCTTGAATATTTGATTATACTGGTAATAAAAATCAGTAAAAATTCGACTAATTTGTCTGTTAAATAAAATAGTAAAATTATTTCTAAATCAACATTTTTCATGAAATTCTTATATTTTAATAAATTATTAGAAGTAAGCACAAATGACTGATAAACACACAGAACATTACGCATAGGATAAATGGAAATTACTGATTTAATTGATGAAAGTTACTGTTTACATCTTTCAAAATTACTGATTTATTAATGGATGCTGCTGGTTATATCACTCAAAATGACTGATTAAATTAGTGAAGGATATTGGTTACACGATTTAAAGTAACTGATTTAATCAATTAAAATTATAGTTTAGACTTTGGATTTTATATCAGTCAAAAATTACCAAATCGGTCTGTACACGTTATTACTGATTTTATTAAAACTCGAATAAGTAAAATTCTTCTTTTTGGTGAAAATTTAACTCTTTTTTTGAAAATTATTTTATTTTTTGCTTGAAAATCAGTTTTTTTATTTGCAAATTGAACTACAATATTTTTGATTGAAAATTTATCTTTTTCAGTTGAAAATTCAATTATACGGATAAGGGTTGACCTTTTTTTTGTTGGTAAATTCGTCTTTTATGATTGGAGCCCACTGTTTTTTATTTAAAATTAAAATATCTGATGGTGGATACATTAATTCTTTAATTTAAAATTATAATATTTTTTGTTTTAAATATCACTATCGTTATTTGATGAGAATTGATCCTTTTTGGTTCAAAATTCATAATTTTTATTTGAAATCTCATCCCTCTGTTTCAAAATTGAACAATATTTTATTGAAAATTCGTTGTTGTTTTTCTTGATAATTTATCTTTTTAACTGAAAATTTAACAATAATTTAAAGCATATTAAAAACATTTTTTCTGAAATATAATTTTACCTATTTCTAAAAGAGTTCAAAACTTTATTTTCATTTTGAGTAATAAATACTTCAAAATAATAATAAAAAATTATTCTCTATTCAAGAAGCGTTTGCGTTTATTATATATAAAAAAATAAATCTTCTTGTTTAAAAATTCATCTTATTGCTTGAATTAAATGATTTTGCTTTAAAAATACCAATCTTTTTGTGGTGAAATATCAAATGTGTTTAATTTAGAATAAATTTTTTTTTAATTTAGATATAAACTTTTTTTTTTTACTATTCTATGTTTAAAGTTTTACTACTTTTAATGAAAATTTAAACAACTTTGTTAATAAGTCCATTATTTTAGTTCGAGATTCATCGCTTTGATTGAAAATTTAACTATTTTGTTTAAAATTCGTTTATTTAAAATGAAAGTTAATTTCATTAATTAAAAATTTAAATTCCATTTTTTTAATTCGTCTTTTTCTGTAGAAAAATAGTATTCTTGGTTTGAAATTTTCTATTTTTTTGATAAAAATGCAAATTTTTGGTAAAAAATTAATCTATTTGTTGAAAATTCAACATTATTTTAGAAAATCCTTCTTTCGGATGAAAAGTTTAAAATTTTATGCAAACAATTTTTGGTTTTTTTGTCTATAAGACCTTTATCTGTTGAAAACTCGTCTTTTTGGTAGAAAATTAATCTAACCTGCGAAAAATTCAATTTTTTGTTTGCTTGAATTTGAATATTTAATCTTTTGGTTGAAAATTGAACTATTTTGTAGAAAATGACTCTTTTTAAGCTGCAAATAAATATTTCTGGTTAAATTCAACTATTTTTTTTCTCAAGAATTTTAATATTTTTTGTTTGAATAATCAATTTTTTCTATTTAAAATTGAAATCTATTCAAGTTGAAGTATAAAGTATTCAATTTTCAGTTCGTAATTTCCTAATATTTTAAAACTTTCTTTTTTTTTGTTTAAAAAACAAGTGGTGAAAAATTTCTTTCGACTTGTTTCTAGACCGACCGTCTATTTTGATAGAAAATAATAAATAAATAATATAATAATTTATTATTGCATAAAAGTATAATATATAGACTTTGCAGTTAATTAAAAATAAAAAATTATGTTTTTGTACAATCGTAATATTTATTTCAATAAAAAACTAACAATTTTGAAACATTAAAAATGCGTGACGTGTGAGTAAATCATTGAAAATAATAAGGTTTTTATGATTTTACTTGCGATTAAGCTACGAAATAATGATTTTTTTTTCTTTTTAACATAATTAATAAGTTAGTCTTAATTATTCTTTAAGCCGTCAATAAATAATTAAATAAATCAGTTATATTAAAAGATAATTGGTTGGAATATTATAAATGTAAAACTTAGAAACATTCGAAACATTCTTGTAAAAAAAAATCGTTGCCAATAATACAGATCGTTTATTAAGATTTTAATCACCTTTAATAATTATTGTTTATTGTATTAGACACACAATATTTTAAATTTATTTACTACTTAAGCATTTATGCAACTATGTATTTTAATTTCTTAACTCTTCTATTCAAAAAATATTTTTTTCTTTATTCACTTCTGTGATTTTTGTTTGATTCCAAACCGTGATTCTGTCTAGAAACTAGCTAAAGTCTGAAAAAGCTTCATATAATTAAAATAAAATGTTAAAAAATCCTAGATAGCACCAAGACTGGGACTAGACAGCAGAAATGTTTGAATCAAACACGTAGTTGAAATATACAGCGCCAGTGTAGTTCCTGTTTAGTGCCAGTCTAGATGCAGTGTAGCGCCAGTGTAGTGCCAGATTAACGCCAGTGTAGCGCCCGATAGCGCCAGGCTAGTATAGCATGAATAAACAGGCTTGAGAAAAACTGTGTTGGAGAAAAAACTGTACAGGAATCTTTATTTGTTTGAAAATTCGACTTTTTCGTAGTAAATTATGTAATCCTCTTTGCAAAAATTCCTTTTTTTAGTTTGTTTAAAAATACTCTTTTTTAGTTCAAAATTCTTATTTCTATTGTTGAAAATACATTTTTTTGTTATTGATTCATCATCGCTGATGAAAACCTTTTTTTAAAATGAAATTGAACTATTTTATTGAAAATTCTACTTTTCTGTTGAAAAAAAAAATCTCTTTGGTAAAAACTATATATATCGTAGCAAACTCGTCCCTTTTCGTAAAAATTTAATATTTTTTGGGTAAAAATGCGACTGTTTGGCTGAAAATTCAACCACTTGTTAGAAATTTTGTTATTGTTGCTGTTGAAAATGAATGTTTTTTGTTTGCATCTTTCTTTCTTCATATAAATTTTTAGTTTAAAATAAAAACTTTTACTTTTTTGATCATTCATCCTCTTTAAATGAAAATTTTACTACTTCGTTGATAGTTGAACTACTTCGTCAAAAAATAATTTCTTTTAAAGATTCATCTATTTGCTTAAAAATTCTATTAGTTTGTTGAAAATTAGCTTTTTATGTTTAGAAATTAATTTTTAATTAAAAATTTACCTATTCTTTTAACTATAATTCATGTATTTTGTTGAAAACTCATTTTTCATGGCATAAAATTAATCTTCGCGATTGAAAATTCATCCTTTTTGGTTTGACTAATTCATGAATAAATAAAATAAATTATTATGGTAATTATATTATATTATATATTATATTATATATTATTATCTAAATGAAAAATCATAAATAAAATTCCTCCTTTTTAGATTGACTACTTTTTTAAAAATTGATTTTTGTAATTGAAGATTAATAATTTCAGTTAAAAATTCTTGTATTTTCTTCTTAAAATTCTTCTTTTTTGTTCAAAAATAAATGGTTTTAGTCGCAGAGCATCTTCTTTGGTAGAAAATTTGACTATTTTATTAAAAATCGATTTTTTAGATGAAGATTTATCATTTAAGTTCAAAATCATCTGTTTTATTCAAAAAGTAACTATTTTTGTTGAAAATTCGTCTTGACTCTTAAAAATTAACTTTTTAAAATAAAAATTCAACTATTCCATTTGTAATCTCGACTGATTCAAATAGAGAATTTTTTGTTGTTTCAGGAATTTTATACATTAGCTTAAATATCGGACGTCAAATATGATTTTTAATTTGACTTTAATATAATTTAATTTAATTTTTTTTTATTTTACTCCCCGTCAGAAAATTCCCCATCTTTCCCTATTTGAAGTTGGGTTTTGATGGGGCCCCTATTAAAATATCTAGTCTATAAAAAAACTGGCTGGGCCCCTATCTGAATATCTAGTATATAAAAAAACTGACTGGGCCCCTATCAGAACATCTAGTCTAGAAAACATTGGTTTGGACCCCTATCATAATATCTAGTACAGAAAAAAACTGACTGGGCCCCTATCAGAACATCTAGTCTAGAAAAAACTGGTTTGGGCCCCTATCAGAACATCTAGTCTAGAAAAAACTGTTTACGCCCCCTATTAGAATATCTAGTCTAGAAAAACCTGATGGGTATCCTGTCAGGTTCTTTTGAAGAATTCCATGCTTCGTATACGTATGGCAAATCTATCTGTATCTAATGGGGGCCCAACCAGATAATTCCTAAAATCCTATGTTGCCTAACATATTAATTTTAAGAATTTTGAAGGTTTCATTATGCAGAAATAATATTTTTATGAGTATTTAAACTCGTTTTTCTCGAAAAATTGATTTAGGGCCTAAAAATATAGTTTGCCTGTTCTAAAATGCATAAAAAACAAACTTATTACAACTTTCGCGAAAAGAACTTTTTTCCTTTTTTTTTAAAGAAAAAAATTATGTTCAATATTTTTTTAAAATTGGAAAGTTCAGGAAAAAATACTCTCTTTATTTGGGCGGTAGGCGGACTGACCCCACTAGAACCCTATCAGAAAATATTATAGGGCCCTAATGGCCTCAGCGGTACGTTGTACAGATGGGGCTCATATTAGTTTTCCCAGCTAGAGCCCTATTAGAGCTAGGGAAAACTATTTGGGGCCCCACTAGAGCCATTTTGAAATTGACATTGACATTGACATTTATTTCACATTTATTTAGTAGAACATTTTTGGCAGAAAATGAATCTAATCTCCGAAAATTTCAATATTTTGTTTGCTTGAAATTTTAATCTTTTGTTTGAAAATTGAACAATTTTGTAGAAAATGACTCTTTTTTGGCTGAAAATTAATATTTCTGGTTAAATTCAACTATTTTTTATAAAAAATTTAAAGCTTCATCAATCGAACGACAGATGTCGAGAGTATTTTTGACATATTTACCATAAAGCTTCACTAAGTGGCCGATAGAGTTAGACGTTTCCCTGCAGTTGGACAAATTGAACATCTCGGATGTTTCAGTTTATCATACAAATATTTTGACACCTAACGTCTCAGAGAGATATCAGATGTAATGTGTTTTCTTAATTTCAATTAGGACTGCGCAGAAAGTTAATTAATTGTTTGGATGATAATCCACTATTTGATCCCCGAATTTCTATGGACATTTACGAAAGCCTCGAGAGTTATATAGATATAGAAGATAGAGTGAAGCATGCGTTTCAATTTGGCGTCTATTTTTCCAAGAGTTCGACTCTCGTCTTGCGAAAACACTCGAAGACACCTCTATCTCAGGAAGTTGCTGGATCTTCGGGAAAACTGGAATCAGATCCCAGTCTTAATACTTTCGTTCATTGAACCACTTTTTTTACACCTAACATGACATTGCACTTGGAATTCTTTAAAATATAGAATGCACTACTGCATATCTGTGTGTACGCACACACCCACATACACATATATATATATATATATATATCCACACACACACACACACACACACGCGCGCGCACGCACACACACACACACACGCATATATGTATATATAAATATATATATATCCATACACAAACAAACACACACACAAACATTAAAGAAGCGGAAAAGTATATTATGATTAATCTGTATTCTGCAGCTGTTTTTTTTTTAATTTTTAGGAAATTAATTCAACTTTGAAACTTAGATGTTAAATTTTTAACCAAAAATATTAATTTTTAAA